>JAQFVV010012412.1:11725156-11819944 GCA_028023455.1 Epiperipatus broadwayi
TATTACATGGTTTGTACAGGTATATATGTAGCCTGTATGTTAGATATTAAATAGTTAATATAGATTGTTTTCAAAAACAATCTTCAGCTTATCTTTTAATTACTTATTTTCCAAACTTCATGTTGGAGAAACGTAACCTCTTGTTACCATACATTTTCATAAAACATTTTAATGTTTTTATAAATGATTAGTACATTTGAAATTAATTAATTTTATTCTTTATAAAATATACATATTTTAAAATCTATAACAGTATTTTAACCATATCTCAATATGTGCATCTGAATTTGCTAATCTAAATAAACACGTTTTGCAAGTTACATCTTCTAAAATAAAATGCGAGAAATATATTTTAAAGTATTTTCAAATGAAATAAGTTTTGCATATTTCTTGACTTTTACATCGGGGTAATATAATAAATACCTATTTAAAAATTTAAAAAAAAAAAGCAAAATAAATAATTGAAAATTTTATATTTAATAATAAATTATTAATAAATATTAACTATAATTAAAGTTAAAAACTGTACTTAGCCTTTATTATTATTATTATTATCAAATTGCCTTAAAAAAACCTCAAGGCTAAAATAGTTAATGGCTGCCAGGTTACTACTTGCCATGAAAGTCAGATTTTTGACAATGATTCGTATTATTATTATTTTTTCCCATAAAATATCTTTTGACAAAAATGTAATTTTCTGTTTAAAACTTTTTTTTTATGGGTACATAAATTATAATTTAATTAACAACACTAATAAAGACAAATACTATTGGCACATTGTTAACTTCTGAGAATGCTTAAATATCATTTGTCATCTAAGATAAATGATTTGAAGTTTTAAAACCTTGAAGCATTAATGTATATGTGTGAACCGATTTAAAAGAGGTTTCACAAACTTTATCTGTTCTCTAGGAGTTATTAAGCAAGGCAAAACTCTCCATATAGTAGTGCCACCATGTGCCAACCAGAGTAATCAATGGATGCCAGAAGGCTTGTGCATAAAATCCCTATCTAGTGCCTACTCATCCAATATCCCCAGACTAGTTTCTGGCTTGTGGCTTTGTCACTGAGGAGCCTTGGATCTGAGAGCACTGCACCTAAATCTTAGGACCTAATGCAACCCTCCAGCAGCCATCTTCTGGCATCCATTGATTACTCTGGTTGGCACAGGGTGGCACTACTGTATAGAGAGTTTTGCTTTGTTTAATAACAATTATGTGCTAGTATAAGAGATGGTGATCATGTGATGTTTAGTGGTTTCTCTAAGAATTCTAAATACTTCATTTATAAATAATAGTAAGAGTATATAAAAGAAATCCTTTCATCTATAAATGTGTTTTTAAATATGAATATATAGAACAAGGAACCAGGGAATACCTGTATAATTATTGCAGATATTGTGTTTGATCTTTAATCTTCTTAAAGATGCAAATTACTATGTTTGCTATTTCTTTACATAAATTCTGTGAGAATTTAGTTATTATTATTGCATAATGAATATGTGAAATTATTTGTTTAGCAGCCAAATTTATTGTTTATATAGAAATGGTAAATTTTTCTATATCTTGTACAGTGCATTCGATATTTACATTAAATAATAAATCATTAGTTTTAAGAAAGCAAGTCTTATACAAGTAAAAAAAACTTTGCCTACATTGGATATGTGCAATTAATAGTATGAAATATTTATGCCATGAGAATAAATAAATGTTTAGACAAGATTAGAGTATTCATTTATCTAACTGCAAACAGTCTATTCTGATGTAGGAAAAATAGTTTTAAATGACTTATGAGTGTGTAAAGCTCAAAATCACTTTCCATTAAACTACAAATAAATTAATTACTTAATATGAGATTTTAAAGATTTAGTAAGAAAATAAATTTATTTGATTATGAGAAAAGTTATATTTGTTAAAGTAAATAATATTCTCAATAAAAATAATAAATAAATTCAATATTATTTGTTATATTTTTAATAGTCATAAGGGATTCATTCCATATATGTGCTGTATAAATTTATAAAGCTGATGAATACTCTCACTCTAAATACAAGATTGAGTCTTTTTAAATACTATCTTGCATTTAGAATGAGGACATTCCTTAGCTTAAAAATTCATACAGTGCATATGTCAGAGTGATTCCCTTACAACTATTACAAATAAAATATGATACTAGATAAATAAATAATTAGTTATATTGTTATATTTTTTGTTAATTAAAAAGTATATTTTATAAATAACTGTAATAAATTCAAAATAATCTGATATAATCTCTATAAGTCTGTATGGAAAATCTCACAAATGTTAATGCCAAAATCTTTTTTTTTTCTGATCATCCCCTTTAGATAGAAGAAAAATAGGGATTTGGGTGTTAATACTTCTGACAATTTTCGAACTAACTTATATGCATTACATCTAATCTTGAATTTATTACATACATATATACTCATGCAATGTGAAAATGTTGAAAGTATACTCGGTACAATAATATTATTAAAAATTTTATATTCAAACTCTGTACAAGTATTATTTTACATTAATATCTAGAATGGAAGAATATGGAAATGTAATTACATATGTATATATGTATATATTGTAAGAATTAAACAGCTCAATCCTTAATTCCATTATAGTATAGTAAGAAAAAAGGGCGGGGGGGGGAATAAAATAAAAAAGAAAGTTTAGTAATTTCCTGAAGATTTGTGATATTGATATTTTAGTTATATATTGGACTATCTCCATCATCCAATATAAGTTGTGAATGTAGACAATACTTATATTAGATGGTGGAGATAATCCAATAAATAAATACAAGTCCACTAATTATTTCAAGATTTTGAATTATCACATTTTTTTTTAAAAAAATAAGTGTTTCATAATCATTTATGCATAGATATAATTAAATGTGTAAATAGTGAATATATGCTGGCATTCAATTTTTTTTGTTTTCAATTTTCGTTATTAGTTGTTGTTTTTTTTTTTTACACATGTTTAAGTTGTTGAGAATGCAATATTAATAATGATAAAAAACGAAGGGATAAATGGAAAAAAAAATTATACTTGTATTCAAATATTAAATATACATTATAAACAATGTTAATAAAATTAGCTAAAGGCATTTGTATGACTGTGTAATTTATATTTTACACACACATATATATATATATATGTGTTGGACAGTACATGGCTCATGAAATTGAACATTTTAAAAATATAATGGAAATTTCTTACATAACTGGAGAAATGTGAGAAGTCATGGACATTGTTATTGTTACCAATCTTATTCTAGATTTACTCCTAGCTAGTTTAAAAAACAAAAGTTTTTTTTTTTGTTAATTTTGCTTATTTAAAAGAAAGTTCATTTATGGCTCTTATAACTATGAAAATGCATGAGTAACCAACCTACATATCAAAGGTTTTGCTTCTTTTTTTGTTATCTACCAAATTATATCATTCAGAGGTAACACTAAGGTGTATATATGAAACAAGAATTGCATTAAACAACTATCTATCCACTTCTCTGAAGAAAAGAATCAATAGTATGGTTTAAAAAGAACATTTCCAAAACCTGTTAATGAATTCTACTGGTCCAACCTGTCTATTATTCTACAAATGTAAATAATTCATGACTAGATGAAATTATTCCACATTGCAAGTTAATTGCCATAACCATAGTTGACCAACCTTGAATACAGGAGAAGAAATTCTTGAAATTATTATTTTTGTTGTTAATTAAAATAAAAAAAACACAAATATAAGAGAAATGACAAATGGCTATAATTGATATCTAAATTAACATGTATATACATATCTCTTTTCTTTGCTATACATTTCTTTATTTCTTTAGTATTTATCCATGAAAAGACTGTAAATTGAAATAACAGATACCAATTTTTTTTATTATTAACCATATAAATATTAGCACACACATGAGTACTTATTATATATCATAGATGTATTGAATCAAATCTATAATAGAATATATCTGGATAAAGTTTATTTAAGTTATTAAATTCTTTCATTATTAATCATATATATATAAAATACATATTTTGCGGGTTCATCCGTGTTAAAAACTTTTAATATCAATTTACTGACGTTTCGACTTGGTCACACAAGCCATCCACAGAGTTATAAAAAGGTAGAAAGACGGTTGTAGAGGCGCTACAATCACTGGTTTGAATAAAACATTAAAAATCCCACCAATAGCAAAAATGTTAAATTTAAGAATGTTTTTTAAAGAAATCTTTCCAAATAGGAGGAAGTTTGCACGTATCATCTCGTTTATTGATACAATCTGGCCTTTTAAGTATCTCAATGGCTTCTCTGATTTTGCATTGGTAGAGATTATCACATCTGGATATGATCCTGGTACTAGAAAAATCTATTTTATGACCTGAATCTATAGTATGGAGTGAGAGTGCTGATGATGATGAGTGTTGTTTAACTGCATTAGCATGCTCATCTCTCCTAACACTGATGCGACGATTACTCATACCTATGTAAGAAGCTTTACAATTTTTACATGAGATTTGATAGACACCATGAGATTCAAGAGGGATTGAATCCTTAGGCTTGGTTATTATATTGCTGATCTTTTGATGAGCAGAAAATGCTGTATCTATATTATAGCGTTTTTAATATACGTCCGATACTGTCTGTAGTTCCTTTTACATATGGAACACAAATCCTAATAGCTGACTTATCATCTTTTTGTTTCCTATTTTGTCTATTTTGGGCTTGAAATAAGGCTTTTTTTATAAATTTGTAATTATAACTATTTGCTAATAAAACACTATTAATATGATTTATTTCTTCTTTCAGATGTGTGTCATCTGAAAGGTTAATTGCTCTATTTAAAAGAGTTTTGGCTACAGAAACTATCTGAGTTGGGTGATGATGAGAATGGAAATGTAAATATCTGTCTGTGTGTGTATCCTTTCTGTAAATAGAAAAAGATAAACTATTTGGTGTTCTGGTGACTAGAACATCAAGAAAAGGGAGTTTTCCATCAGACTCTGTCTCCATTGTAAATTTAATAATGAGGATGCATATTATTTAAATGTAAGAAAAAATCATCTAATGTATTTTTTCCATGTTGCCATATGACAAAAGTGTCATCTATGTATCTGAGCCAAATGAGAGGTTTTAAAGATGATGATTCTAAAGCACGAGTTTCTATATATTCCATGAATAAGTCAGCTATTACTCCTGAGATAGGTGAGCCCATAGGAATCCCTCGTGAAAAATCTTGTGTCTGTCCAAAATTTTATGGACTTCCAAAAATTCACAAACCAGATACCCCTCTTCGTCCAATAGTAAGTGCAATAGGTTCTCCAACTCATATTTTAGCTAGATACTTATCGGATTTCATTAAACCTACAATCCCATCTATTAAATCATATATTAAAAACTCTCTTCATTTTATTTCTGTTTTACAAAGTTTAAAAATTAATGCTAGTGACATTCTGGTCAGTTTTGATGTCGTGTCTTTGTTTACAAACATTCCAATTGATGAAGCTTTAAATATAATCTCACAACGTTGCAATTTACCAGACCATATTATTGCTTTGATTAAACATTGTCTCTTAAATACATATTTTGTATACAATGGACAGCATTACAGACAAGTTTTTGGTACTCCTATGGGCTCACCTATCTCAGGAGTAATAGCTGACTTATTCATGGAATATATAGAAACTCGTGCTTTAGAATCATCATCTTTAAAACCTCTCATTTGGCTCAGATACATAGATGACACTTTTGTCATATGGCAACATGGAAAAAATACATTAGATGATTTTTTCTTACATTTAAATAATATACATCCTCATATTAAATTTACAATGGAGACAGAGTCTGATGGAAAACTCCCTTTTCTTGATGTTCTAGTCACCAGAACACCAAATAGTTTATCTTTTTCTATTTACAGAAAGGATACACACACAGACAGATATTTACATTTCCATTCTCATCATCACCCAACTCAGATAGTTTCTGTAGCCAAAACTCTTTTAAATAGAGCAATTAACCTTTCAGATGACACACATCTGAAAGAAGAAATAAATCATATTAATAGTGTTTTATTAGCAAATAGTTATAATTACAAATTTATAAAAAAAGCCTTATTTCAAGCCCAAAATAGACAAAATAGGAAACAAAAAGTTGATAAATCAGCTATTAGGATTTGTGTTCCATATGTAAAAGGAACTACAGACAGTATCGGACGTATATTAAAAACGCTATAATATAGATACAGCATTTTCTGCTCATCAAAAGATCAGCAATATAATAACCAAGCCTAAGGATTCAATCCCTCTTGAATCTCATGGTGTCTATCAAATCTCATGTAAAAATTGTAAAGCTTCTTACATAGGTATGAGTAATCGTCACATCAGTGTTAGGAGAGATGAGCATGCTAATGCAGTTAAACAACACTCATCATCATCAGCACTCTCACTCCATACTATAGATTCAGGTCATAAAATAGATTTTTCTAGTACCAGGATCATATCCAGATGTGATAATCTCTACCAATGCAAAATCAGAGAAGCCATTGAGATACTTAAAAGGCCAGATTGTATCAATAAACGAGATGATACGTGCAAACTTCCTCCTATTTGGAAAGATTTCTTTAAAAAACATTCTTAAATTTAACATTTTTGCTATTGGTGGGATTTTTAATGTTTTATTCAAACCAGTGATTGTAGCGCCTCTACAACCGTCTTTCTACCTTTTTATAACTCTGTGGATGGCTTGTGTGACCAAGTCGAAACGTCAGTAAATTGATATTAAAAGTTTTTAACACGGATGAACCCGCAAAATATGTATTTTATATATTTAACCCGTGCAAATCTTCGTTTTAACATATATATATATATATATATATATATATATATATTTCAGTTATGTATATCTTACAATAATTCTTCTAATCTTGAAATGCATTCCGAAGGTGAACTTGCTTTTATAATATTTATATATATTGAGTAAGATATGCATATATAATTTTAGATACCTAAAGAATCATTTTCCAATGTTTATTATGAAGAGATTTCTTAGAGTTGTCATAATATTAGTTGTTGGATCCCTAATAAATGTCATGAAGTTAAGTATTGTATAAATATATAGTGATGCTCTTGTCATATTTTTAAAAATGTCTTGTCACTGAATAAAAGGATCAACCTTCAGGCATAGTTCATGCTTAGTTTTTTTTTAGTAAAAAGATATAGTTTAAAGAAACAAATATGTCTTAAACTTAAGAGGATTTTTGCTGAGTCAAAAAATTAGCTTTATTCACCAAACAATGGATTTCTGATTTTTTAGTTATTTGGTCATTATTAAGCTAAATTATTATTATCATGTATTGTTTAATGATATATCTGAAATGATCTTTATCTATAAGATATAAAATACATTCTCAACAAACATATGAATAGTGTATTTTATTTAATATAATGTTCATAAATTGATAATGTCTGTGTGATGAAATGTCAATTATTACTATTTTTTATTGTCATTCTCATACATATTTATATAAAAAATATAAACTAATTGTTTTATTTAAAGATTGGTTTTATTTATTTTTCTTTGAAGACTACATCACTTATCAACATTTGCAGGTCAAAAGTATAATGCTGGATTTTATTAATTTGTTCGTTTTACCATGAGAATATTGAAACACTATTTTGATTACTTGGTTAAAATGTAACAAACAGCCATATTATTGAATGTTAAAAGATTAAGATATTAAAAAAAACATTATTTATATTTATTTACTTTTCAAAATGTAATCCAGATTCAATAAAATGTTTCCATTGTCTCTGAATTATATTTAACAGGTAATTTTGAGCCTCCTTAATATATTTTTAATAATAATTTTGAAGTTAGATTTATAACTTAGAAATAATAAGATTGATTTATCCCTATCCTTATTATTAAAATTGTGACTTATGCAATTCATGCAATAATATCTACAAGACTTATCCTATTCTTCATATTATTTTCTGTTACAATTTGGCATATAAATAGCAAAGTCCTTTACCATATAGTTACAATTTTCCACCCAAATTTATGGGACATTTGAAAAGTCAGCTTCCTCATTTATATACAGTTACAATTTGGAAGTGGAGCATTTGAAAAGTCACTTTCCATACAATTACAATATATATATATATATATTGTACTGGTCAAAATAGTATGCTCACTTAACAAGGTTCAAATCCTAAGCAAAAGTACCTCGAATCCGATCATGCTCGAGATACACAGGTCTGGAGCAGTCCTGAATTCTAACCTATTTGCCTATTCTTCGAATCTCTGACCCAATGAACAACAATTCTGATGACACAGTAAAATTATTTTAAATCTGTGCCCAGAAGCAAAGCGGTAGAGCATAAGATCAGACTGATGATGATGATCGAGGTCGGAGTAGCCCAGGAATTACATTTATTATAGTTATTTATTAATGCTAAGCTCTTAGCTAAAGAAAGTAGTTCTAAATATTAACTTGAAACTAATAATTCAACGACAAACCAGGATTTACATGAAATAGATATATTTATTAAATATTAAACAAACGCATATATATATTACAAAAGATTAAAGAAACGTATGTATATTTTACCAAATAGTTTCACGCTTGGGACAATATTGTTTATCTACAAGACTTGGGAATTTGTTGTATAAAATCCCCTCTATCACTCATTTAATAAATATAATTTTACAGATACAATTTTATAGTGTTTTATAACTTATGCGGAGTTAATAAGCTAATTAAAGAAAACTTTTGCTACGGAGCATTGTGGATGCCGAAATTAAATATAAAAGATCATGACAGTTTTAACAGTAAATGATTTATTTGATAATGGGCAAAATATATGATTTCAATCATGTATTTCTTAGGAGAACCATTATTTATACTTTTATTCGCATTGTTTGACAAAGACGTCTTTTAGAAATAAGAAACAAACAATGCACTTTATTTACGAGATTACATGATATAATAAACAATTTACGTTTGTCTACGTCTATGGGAATCGATAACGGTTTTTCAAAGAAAGCTTTTTAACTCTGAACTGAACGTATTTTTATGAAATGAATCATTATCTTTAACACATCATTGCGACTTACTAAAGGTTAGGCAGACGGTAATGGTACTAGCATACAATAACGAAATAAAGCCTCATGGCAATTGTGGATATTTTATCATTTTAAAAGAATATTTGAGACAAACTTAGATTTGATATGTCTGCGCATTCTGGCAGAGCAATATTGAAGGAGAGGCTGAGTTTGAGATCCCAGATCATTATGTACTGCCATCCGCAGCACATAATCCTCATAAACCTTACATTCCACAGAGAGTAGTGTCTCTGATTATGAACGATTTTGAAAAGTAGGACGGGAGCTTCAAGCTTTCGATGTCCCCAATAACAAAACAATCAAGAAATGGAAAAGATAAAATATCAGAATAAAGAAAAGGTATGCCAGCAACGTTTATATAATTTTATATTATTACTTAAAGTTTGGAAAGGGTCTAACCTCTTGCGCAATAATCTGTTTTCAATTCTGAGTCATTTAACTAATCATAATGAATAATAATGCTTTTATTTATAATATTATTAAACTAACAACATTTATATTTAAAGAATCGATTCCCAAATACGTATTAACTGGTAGAATTAGCCGTTCAGGCAATGGTACGAAAAGGTGGAATTTTATATTAAGTGTCGCGATCTTTTATAAAGGCAACTAAACAACAAAATAAAATAAGCATCCACAATAAAATACTTTTAAGTATACAACCAACCTAGCGAACGATTTCTATTTTAAATAAACAAATGAATATAATTTTACTAATGAATTTAATTAAAGTCGCGAGATTGATTGATACCGACATATTAGAGAAAATAATATATATATTAAACAAAATAAGTTGTATACATTTAATTGAGCCGCATAAAGTTATATAAACATAAATTAAGCATGAAAGCAAACGTATATTTAGAATTACATAAGTATTAATAAAGGATTATAGAGAGAGAGTTTACGAGCAAAACTAGCAAAATATCATAAATGGATCTATGAATTAATTTAGCTACAAATTATAAATCACCCGTGAATGTTTGTATTAAGGCAGCTCTAAATTACATGATTTTACCTAAGATATTAGCATAGCAGCAGGCAGGCAGGTTGGTACTTCTACATCATCTCATACCAGTAAGATGGAATTTTGATGGCTGGTAGACAGTCCTCTGAGAGGAAAAAGAAAGGTGGATGGTTCCACTACTCATGCTCCATGGCACTAAACTTCTCTTGACTTCTTAAATGATGGTCTGGCAACACTTTTGAATCAGGAACGTAAAAGTAATCAACTGATCAGGCGAAAGTAACTAACTGATTTATCAAGTAACTAACTTATCAAGTGAAAATCACCGACTGCCTTTAAAAGGTCTTATGGGCTCTTTTTATACACTATCTCTATAATCCCCTTACAAAGAACATTTAATTAACAACATGTTTTTATACAGATAAGGCTCGAAATACCATTTTTAGCTATTTTAAATCATTCGACAACAACTGATAAACGATTTGTTTTCGATCTTAATTGCGATTGACAATTTTAATTAAAGGCAACAAGCTGAATTTAAACAAAGATTATTTTAGCATTTCGAGCCTCTCCCATTCTTCTTTGTTGTTACATTCCAATAGTTTAATTAAATACTTTAAATCAAAATACATATAGATATAACAAAAAAAAATTACAATTATATAAAGAAAATGTTTAGTTGTCAGCAATAAACATTAATACCATTATTGCTTCATTCATATATATATGCATCACGCACACTACTGTTTTACTTTTACTAAACAAAATTAGGTTTACCAATCTTTCTAATGATTCAGCATACAGTGTGTGGGTGAATAGCATATATTTATAGCAAGGTCTGAATTGCAGACCCCTAGGAGGTTAGTATAGATGGTGAAACATGAAGCATCGATGATGATTAGACATCGATTGCTTCATTCTTTCCCACTTAAAGTGATCAAAAAAAAATCAATAAAAAAATACCTTAGTTGGAGTCTACTATCATTTTTGGTGAGAAAAACAACCCTTTTAAATATGGAAATGAAAATCTTTCATTCGTTCATTTTCTTTACTTTATTGTGGCTGATTATTATTATTATTTTTTTCACTGAAATATTTGGTGTAGGTATTCAAATGTGAGAATGTCCATTTTCATTTTCCATTGTCTTAACGTTGTTTATCTATGGCTGCTGCTTCTTAGTTTTTTTTTTTTAATAATATTTTCCTGGATCTGGACGTATATAAGGGTTATATGTGTGTCTTTCTAGATCTCTTATGAAAATATCAAAAGCAGTCACAATATTGTGCTTTGGTATATTATTATATTGTTCATTATTAAAAGTATCTTGCTTTAAAAGAATTTCTCTAACTTTCTGTGATCTAATGGCATCCATTATAACATTTTCACTTTGGGAGTTGAAAAGTTTTTCTCCATCTTTTATGAAACTATTTTTTTCGACATATGTCCATGCTTTAAAACAAAGTTTATCATTTCTGTTTAATGAGTTCAGCTCCTCATCAATTTTGTTCTGATTGTATTTCATAAATAAATAATTATGGGTTTTATTAAAATGGGCAGTATTGTACACAACTAAAGATCTGTCCACTTTCTTCATTTTCATATCAGGAGGCCATTCAGCATTATTTCTAAACTTTAACTTTGATGTTTTCATCAATCGTTCATCATCACTTTTCCACAGAACATCTTTATAATTATTATGAAAATATAACTCAGAATTATCAATTATGATTTCAGAAGATTTATCCAAAACAGTCTGTATTGTTCTATTGATATCTTTCATCATCGATACAGCCACTCCATTAGAGGGTGGTAAACTGGTATCATCACTTTGAGATGGGCTGGCTTGCAGTAGATTTGAAACCACCATTTCCTCAGTACTTTCTTCATCCTTAGCTGAATCTTCTAGAGTAAAACTTTGACTATGAGTAACTCCTGTCAAATTAGAGCTAATTCTTTACATTTTGGTGGGATGGGGGGGTTTATAACTTGGTTTTTGTGGGTGGGGTGTTTTAAAAGGCAAAATTTTAGTTTGTACTGGTAACTATTTCTGGTGATTCTTCATTTATTTTATTTTTGTTATTCTGGTAATCTAGTTCCTGGTTTGACTTTAGGTCTCTTGTGGCTTGTGGTAATTTGATTTCTGTCTCTTCATTTACTACCAGTTTCATGCTTCTTTTGAGCTGACTTATTTCTTGTTTCAGATCTTCTATGGCTTTTATTTTTTATTTTGGATTATGGCCATCCTTTCTTTCCAGTATCTTCGGTCTTCTCTCATTTCTTGGATGAAATCGATCATTTCTGCTGACCTGGCTTCATGAGGCTTTCTCTCCTGGTGGGCTTTGGTTACATCAATAGTCTCTATTTGCTTGGTTACAGATACATCTTTGAAACCATCAGCTTGAATGTCCAAAGTAGTACTAATCTTATCAATATTTAATTCTCTTCTTTTAATTTCAACAATCTCTCTTCTAAATTACTTCATCATTTCCATCAATTCTGCATCTCTTTCTGCTTGGTCTCTTTCATCATTTGTTCTGCTCGGTCTTGATTTTGTTTCATCATTTCTTGCATGAGTTGCAAGATCTGCTTTTTTTCCTCTGGCGTCATTGCTCCTATGGTTTCTTCACAATTCACTTTTCTTTCTTCTTTTGAAAGATAGTCAATTTTAAATGTCTCTGTGAAATATATTTTAATATTTTGATTTAAACTTTTTATTTTATGTTTAACGTATTGTCCCTTATAATTGTTTGTGAAATAAGACTTGTTTTTTTCTTCTTTTATTTTATTTTAAATGTATTGTCACTTCTGATTATTTGAAAAATAAGGCTTGTTTCTTTTTTCTTTTATTTTATTCAGGATATACACCTCTCTCTCTCCTCTCTTTAACTGTCTTCATTTTGCCATTTTTTTTGTTGCTGCTGACTGCTGCTGATAACAGGAAAAAAATATTTGATCATAACATGTATGTGTATGATCTATTGGAATTCAACTGCCTTGCTGCTTGACTTTTGGTTGTTTTTCTGCACCTATAATAGACTCTTACAAAAAAAAATTGATTAGTGATTTGTTTCAGCAATATCATATATGTTTGCTCATTACAATTATACATGGCAAAATAGTGGAAAATAATTAAACTCTCTCTCAACCCCTAACATCCTGGTTTGAACTCATTTTGACATGTAGTTTATTATATTACTGTTGGCACATTTATATGGCGCCAGCCAACAGGATATAACAAAAAACAATTCCAAATACATCTGGGCTACTCAACTAGTAAATATAAATAAGTATTTGTTACACATTATAAACTCTATTACATATATAATCTAAAGAAAATACACTAAATATGACATATACCTTGTTACAATTTCAAGGTTTATAACTTATGGCTGAAGTACATGGGTTTTATTTATAAACCTTTTCATTTTTGCATATATAACATAAGAAACACATTTTATATATTTATAAAACCAGATACAGAAAAAAATTCACTTATGGGTGAAATACATGGGTTTTATTTGCAAAACATTTTTATTTTCGCGTATATAACATAAGAAACACATTTTATATATTTGTAAAACCAGATACAGAAAAAATTCACTTATGGTTGTAACACATGGGTATCATTTTTTTTTCATTTTTAAAAACAAGATTTTTACATTTGTAGCTATTAACATGGAAAAACAATATTTTTCTATAGTTGCAAAACCAGATACAACAAAAACCATTTACATTTATGGTTGCAACACATGGACATTGGTTTTAATACAAAATTTTCACATTTTATATATATAAAATTGGAAAACAAACTCGGGTAGGAAGGAAATATACATATCTATCATCAATGATCTCTTACAATCTTTTTTAAAACATACATATAAACAGAATTCAGTACTCAGGGTATGTGGGTGTTTATATCGAAGCCCCACTTGGGAAGCCAAGCCCGGAAAAAAAAATCCACTGTACCGGTCAAAATAGTATGCTCACTTAACAAGATTCAAATCCTAAGCAAAAGTACCTCGAATCCGATCATGCTCGAGATACACAGGTCTGGAGCAGTCCTGAATTCTAACCTATTTGCCTATTCTTCGAATCTCTGACCCAATGAACAACAATTCTGATGACACAGTAAAATTATTTTAAATCCGTGCCCAGAAGCAAAGCGGTAGAGCATAAGATCAGACTGATGATGATGATCGAGGTCGGAGTAGCCCAGGAATTACATTTATTATAGTTATTTATTAATGCTAAGCTCTTAGCTAAAGAAAGTAGTTCTAAATATTAACTCCAAACTAATAATTCAACGACAAACCAGGATTTACATGAAATAGATATATTTATTAAATATTAAACAAACGCATATATATATTACAAAAGATTAAAGAAATGTATGTATATTTTACCAAATAGTTTCGCGCTTGGGACAATATTGTTTATCTACAAGACTTGGGAATTTGTTGTATAAAATCCCTTCTATCACTCATTTAATAAATATAATTTTACAGATTCAATTTTATAGTGTTTTATAACTTATGCAGAGTTAATAAGCTAATTAAAAAAAACTTTTGCTACGGAGCATTGTGGATGCCGAAATTAAATATAAAAGATCGTGACAGTTTTAACAGTAAATAATTTATTTGATAACGGGCAAAATATATGACTTTAATCATGTATTTCTTAGGATAACCATTATTTATACTTTTATTTGCATTGTTTGACAAAGACGTCTTTTAGAAATAAGAAACAAACAATGCGCTTTATTTACGAGATTACATGATATAATAAATAATTTACGTTTGTCTACGTCTATGGGAATCGATAATGGTTTTTCAAAGAAAGCTTTTTAACTCTGAACTGAACATATTTTTATGAAATGAATCATTATCTTTAACACATCATTGCGACTTACTAAAGGTTAGGCAGACGGTAACGGTACTAGCATACAATAATGAAATAAAGCCTCATGGCGATTGTGGATATTTTATAATTTTAAAAGAATATTTGAGACAAACTTAGATTTGATATGTCCGCGCATTCTGACAGAGCGATATCGAAAGAGAGGCTGAGTTTGAGATCCCAGATCATTATGTACTGCCATCCACAGCACATAATCCTCATAAACCTTACATTCCACAGAGAGTAGTATCTCTGATTATGAACGATTTTGAAAAGTAGGACGAGAGCTTCAAGCTTTTGATGTCCCCAATAACAAAACCATCAAGAAATGGAAAAGATAAAATATCAGAATAAAGAAAAGGTATGCCAGCAATGTTTATATAATTTTATATTATTACTTAAAGTTTGGAAAGGGTCTAACCTCTTGCACAATAATCTGTTTTCAATTCTGAGTCATTTAACTAATCATAATGAATAATAATGCTTTTATTTATAATATTATTAAACTAACAACATTTATATTTAAAGAATCCATTCCCAAATACATATTAACTGGTAGAATTAGCCGTTCAGGCAATGGTATGAAAAGGTGGAATTTTATATTAAGTGTCGCGATCTTTTATAAAGACAACTAAACAACAAAATAAAATAAGCATCCACAATAAAATACTTTTAAGTATACAACCAACCTAGCGAATGATTTCTATTTTAAATAAACAAATGGATATAATTTTACTAATGAATTTAATTAAAGTCGCGAGATTGATTGATACTGACATATTAGAGAAAATAATACATATATTAAACAAAATAAGTTGTATACATTTAATTGAGCCGCATAAAGTGATATAAACATAAATTAAGCATGAAAGCAAATGTATATTTAGAATTACATAAGTATTAATAAAGGATTATAGAGAGAGAGTTTACGAGCAAAACTAGCAAAATATCATAAATGGATCTATGAATTAATTTAGCTACAAATTATAAATCACCCATGAATGTTCATATTAAGGCAGTTCTAAATTACATGATTTTACCTAATATATCAGCATAGTGGCAGGCAGGCAGGCAGGTTGGCAATTCTACATCATCTCATATGGCCAGTCAGATGGAATTTTACGGCTGGTAGACAGTCCTCCGAGAGGAAAAAGAAAGGTGGATGGCTCCACTACTCACGCTCCATGGCACTAAACTTCTCTTGACTTCTTAAATGATGGTCTGGCAACACTTTTGAATCAGGAACATAAAAGTAACCAACTGATCAAGCGAAAGTAACTAACTGATTTATCAAGTAACTAACTTATCAAGTGAAAATCACCGACTGCCTTTAAAAGGTCTTATGGGCTCTTTTTATACACTATCTCTATAATCCCCTTACAAAGAACTTTTAATTAACAACATGTTTTTATACAGATAAGGCTCGAAATACCATTTTTAGCTATTTTAAATCATTCGACAACAACTGATAAACGATTTGTTTTCGATCTTAATTGCGATTGACAATTTTAATTAAAGGCAACAAGCTGAATTTAAACAAAGATTATTTTAGCATTTCGAGCCTCCCCCATTCTTCTTTGTTGTTACATTCCAATAGTTTAATTAAATACTTTAAATCAAAATACATATAGATATAACAAAAAAAAAAATTACAATTATATAAAGAAAATGTTTAGTTGTCAGCAATAAACATTAATACCATTATTGCTTCATTCATATATATATGCATCACACACACTACTGTTTTACTTTTACTAAACAAAATTAAGTTTACCAATATTTCTAATGATTCGGCATACAGTGTGTGGGTGAATAGCATATATTTATAGCAAGGTCTGAATTGTGGACCCCTAGGAGGTTAGTATAGATGGTGAAACATGAAGCATCGATGATGATTAGATATCGATTGCTTCAATATGTGTGTTTGAGGTAAACCTTCAATGCTATATATTTGATAGATAGAGTTTATTTACAATTGCAATGGAAGGGGTATATTGAGAAAGCAGATCAGGTCAAAAAGATCATCTGCTCATAATGATCAGATAGTTGAATATTCAATATATTATTTTTTATGTACTTAAATATATAATTATTGATAAGGGGTTAACATATATAACTGTATTTATCTGGTAGTAATATCAGTGGTGATAATAATGATTAAGTAAAGTAGGAAAAATCAAAAGTATGGTTAACAACAATGATTTTAGTAATTGGAATAAAAGCAAAAAAAAAAAAATAGCTATCTAAATAGATTACCATAAGGAAACGAGAAAGATTGTTATATGTCATATGTGCTCCATATATAGAAATTATATTTTTATTTAGACAGTATTACTTAGGGGTGTCAGATATACACTCAAAATTTAAGAGAATATTTATCATTCTCTGATTAAACTAATGGAAGTTATGAGTTTACCAAATTCCTAAATACTGTTTATTTCCTTTTTTATGCATATAATCAAAATTAGCTTGGGAAATAGAAGAGTTAAACATTAAAATATAGTAGTGTACAGTTTCACAAATAAATAGTAAAACAAGACTACATTAAAATATAATTCATTATAAAAGGCACAATATTCACTATATCACATAAACCCTTTCACATATATCACATATTATATATAAAAATTCATGTTTTGTTGATGAACTTTGATTTCAATAAAGTACAGATTGTTGATTGAATTACAAGTATACAATACTTTTCAACATGCACATGTACATATATAACACTATATATACAAATTAAGATTATAAGTATAAACAAAATAAAATTAAAATATAGTTAATAATAAATTGAGAGCATATTTTTATATGTTCACTTTTGCATATTCATTTCAAAAAAAGAAAAAGAAAATTTATTATATGGTATCTTTATTTTTTAAATGACATGAGTAGTGAAAGACAAACCTTCAACACATGAGCAATGTATTTTTTTCCAATAACATTTTTTCCTATTGAAATATAATAGCAGTATTGTTTTCAGCAGACTACATCATCTCTAGTTGTTTCAATGTTTTAAATCTCTATAAACTTTATGAATATTCTTAAATTTCATAAAACTTTTAGAATATAACTTAGGAAACATTGTACTACTCAAAATACTGTAAATCAAATTTGGAAAGGATAGTAAAGGAAGAATAAAATGTATGCACTTTCAACACAAACATAAGAAACTTTATAATAAATATTATCACACAAAATGTTCTGAGTTGGAAAAAGAGCTGCTATTATATTGTAAAATTTATAAAATTTACTAATTTTACTGATTTTTTAAACATGATTATATACAATTTTCCAAGATGAAAAAATGGCTGTGCTTAATGTAAAACATATTACATTTTTGAATTTTAATGTTTTTCTTATTTGTTCATTTACATTTTTTAAAAATATAATTGAAGTAATGTATATTGGTACAATATAAATTGCAGTTTCACTGTATGTAAAATATAATTGCAGCATCTTAACTCTAACTCTCACCTAACAGTCATCGTATTTCTGATTAAATAAATAATTTTGAAAAATTTTAAAACAAATTCATGGGCTCTGTTAATTAAATATTTTTATCCTTTTATTTACATTTCTCATTTTTTAAGAACTTTAAAAACTAGAAGCAAAATTATTAAAAAAAATTTCTTATAATAATTCATTTAAAAGAATCCTACTATTTTCAGCTACATATAATTGTGGAGTTTTTAAAAAAAGATTTTACAATTAATAAAGTAGCTTTCTTTGAAAACAAATTATTGATTTAACTTTATATTTATTAATGTCAATTTCACAAAGAAATTTAACTTATAAAGATTTGCAATATTGTAGTCATCATTATCAGTCACTTGAAAATAAGTTTGGCGATTCCAATTCCAACAGAAAAAATTATAAGCCAAAACAAAACAACAATAAAATTCAATCCTTTATGTAAGATACACATCTATAGCCAAAAGCTAATTACATATTGCACATAAATAATGTATATACTATAGCAAAAGGATCAAAAGAAGATAAAAAAAAATCATTAATCAGATATTATACATATTTTTAAGATCTTTAAAAATTTATTAAAATTGAGGTGAAAAAGATTTTCACTGACAAAATCTAAATTGTAAATACTGGATAGATGAAAAAAGGGAGGAAAGTTCAAAGTATCATTTTCCTGAAGATTTGTGATGATGGTGTTCTGGTTGTATTTTTATGTTGGACTATTTCCATCATCTAATGTGTGTATTGAATATCTTTAAAAAAATTAATTTTATTTAAATATTCCAAATACATTCAACTGTTAGTAATAACACAGCGAACAGGTTAGTATATGCACAAAATTTCAAGAGGTATTGTTCTCCCTCTTCTTCAGGTGTTTCTGGCCTGACCAGTGACAGTACTAGCATGAGATTTGAACCTGGGTTTTTAGATTCTTGAATTTTAAAGTAATACTCTAACCAACTGAGCCATCCTGCCAAAGGCAACAGTCAGTAGAAATTTCATATACTTATCTATGAGGATCCTACTGATTTCTTTACCTTTTCCTATGAGCAATGTTTATTAGTGGTTTCCATACATTATGTGTAGTCACACTAGGTTGGCTTGTGGGTTATTTTGCCATTATCATGTGAGCAGCTTCTTTAAATTTTCTTATTTGTACCTTTTCTTCTCTATCCAATATTTTTGTATTTTCCTTAATTGAACATATGTTCATTGGTACATACATGGTCTGCTATCTTAGAAAAATCTGCTTTCTCTCTTCTAATCAGTTTATATTTTTGCAAGCACTTTTCAATGGAATGACTAGTCTCACCGATATATGTTCTTCCACATTTGCATAGTATTTCATAGATGCAGTTTTTTCTTTTCAGCATTTCAATTTTAGGCTTTGTCAATGTTAGAATTCCTCATAGTGTGGTATGACTATGGAAAGCTGTTCTGATGTTATACTGATTGCAGATTTTCCTTAATTTATCTGCTATTTTTGAAATCTATGGGTACACTACAGTATCAATAATTGTCTTTTCTTTTGATAGTTCTTTTTGTTGTCTATTTAACATTTTTAGTAACAGTTGATGGATAACAATTTTTCATAAGAGTTTGATCTATATAGATCTTTTCTTTTTTCAAATAGCTGGTTTCTGAACAAACTTCTTTTGCTCTGGTCCATAGTGATAGTATAACTCCATGTTTTGTGTTTCTAGTGTGATTGGATGTGTAGGCTAGGTATTTTCCTGTATGTGTAGGTTTTTGGTAAACTGTAGTTTTGATTTTGCCATGAGGGAGTCTTATCACAAGAACATCTAAGAATACCATTTTTTATTCTTGTTCTAATTCTATTGTGAATTTAATTGAAGGGGATATGTTGTTGATGTGTTTCCAGAAAGTTTGTAGCAGTGCTTCACCATGTGGCCATACAACAAATGTATTATCTACATAGTGAAACCAAACTTTAGGTGGATATGGAGTAGTTTTTATGGCTGTGGTTTCAAGTCCTTCAATGTAAATATTGCTAATCAGTGGAGACAGTGGTGAGCCCATAGCCATTCCTTGATTTTGTTGGAAGAATTCTGTGTTATATTGAAAGTAGGGTGTTTTATACAGAATGTTAATAGTTCCATTATACTATTAATAGGAAGAGTTGTTCTGGTTTGTAAACTGTTATCACCATTTAACCTTTTCCTTACAATAGACAATGCCAATCTAGTGTGACTATACATAATGTATGGAAACCACTAATCAACATTGCTCTTAGAAAAAAGTGGAGAAATCAGGAAGAACTCATAGATAAGTATATAAATTTTTTATTGACTATTGCCTTTGCCAGGATGGCTGTTGGTTAGAGCATTACCTTAAAATTCAATAATCAAGAATTTAAGGACCCAAGTTTGAATCCCATGCTAGTACTGTCCCTGGTCAGGCCAGCAACACCTAAAGAAGAGGGAAGAATAATACCTCTCGAAATGTTGTGCATATACTAACCTGTTTTCTGTGTTATTATTAACAGTTGAATGTATTTGGAATATTTAAATAAAGTTAACTGTTTCTAAAGACATTCAATACACATATTAGATGATGGAAATAGTCCAATATAAAAATACAATTCAAAGTATTATATCTACAAGTTTTAATGATGAAATAATTATATGCAAGAGTTTTATAGTGACAAAAATTGAAATGAAATTTTGAAAGCAGGTTATAAAAAATACTATTTTTAGTAATGAGTTTGTATAAAAATTTCATATTTCTAGCTCTTCTATCCAAAAGAGGTATGTTACAATCATCTCTCAGTTGAAAAAAATTAAAAAAAACTTTTTGAAAATTAATTGCATTTTATTTATGTCTCTTTTTGAATGTGGATTCTATAAAACTGATCCGAATTTCAAAATAGGAAGAACTACAGAGCGAAAAAAATTATATATAATGGAATATTTAAAAACATTAGCTTTATTGATTATTTACTCTATGTGATGATGAAAATGTTTATTTTAAGATTATTAATAAAATATTTAAATCTGATAAATTCTGAATTATTGGACGATAATAATAATAATATATTAGAAATTGTTTTGGTGATATCTATATAAACATATCTATAAACCACAAATACAAACACATTGATCCATTATTTTATTTATTTGATATTTTGCAATGCTTTCTTTTAAATTTTTTGCAAAAAACTTTTCTTTCAAAAATAATTTAACATCATCTCTAATTGAAGCTTTCCAATATATTCTATTTTCTGCTACATATTTCCAATAAAAAACAAGAAACATGTCTTTGAAGTAATTCTTCCATGAAAGCTAAACTCAAATTAAATGTAAGTCTTGTATTGTTCACTTGTTCCAAATATTCAATTCAGTGAATATGTAGTTTACAAAAGTAGATTCTATAATATTACATACTTTGAAATTGAATAACAAATTGATTGGTGAAGTGGCCTCTAAAGGCTTGTAAAATTTATCTTTAAGCAAATAACCAATAATGATATGATGCAAATATTTATTACTTATAAAATTAATATATTTAAGAATCTAAATCTATTTACCAATTTCTGACTGAACCAGCACTCTTTAGTTGGATTTTGCTCATCTTCATAAATTTTTCATTACCATTAACAAATTATAAGTACTTGATTCACACATTTGCACCATCTATTTTTGATTACTATGTTATGTTAATGATTCCTATTAATCATTTATTATTCAAGATAATATATCAGTTTTAATCTAGATATAAATATTACATTTTATTAAAAATAATATATTATTTTTTTAAACCAATAAACACATAATTTATAATTGGACTCCATCCTTCTTTTTTTCTGTATTGTCTTACAATTGGATTCCATCCATCTACTTTCCTGTCTGTAATATTTATATTATATTTAAAATCTCTATTAAACCACTCCTGCTTATATCAGAATGTATATATGGCTGAAATGAATGATGTTAAATATGACATTTGTAGATAAATTTGTAGTAATTTGATATTGATAGATTATGAATGGGAATGATAAAAAATAAACATCACATGACCACCACTTCTTGTGTATAACTGTTTTAAAACAGGCAAAACTCACTATACGTATTGCCACACACAGCAAACCAGAGTAATCAATGGATTCCAGAAGGCTTGTGCATAAAATCCCCATTTAGCCTACTCATACAATTTCTCCAGACTAGTTTACTTGTGACCTTCATCAGTGAGGAGTCTTGGACCTGAGAGCACTGCAGCTAGATATTAGAATCTAATGCAACCCTCCAGTAGCCACTTTTTATCTCAACTTAACTACAAAATTATGAGTCTTAAATTGAAAACAACTTAATGTTTTCAATCCAAGCCCATTAACTATAGACACCACTATCCTATTAAGCATAAGCCTTCTGGCATCCATTTATTACTCTAGCTTGCTGTGTGTGACAATACATATAGTGAGTTTTGCCTGTTTTAAAACAGTTATACACAAACGTAAGAAGTGATGGTCATGTGACGTTTATTGGCTTAAAACCAATCCTGCCTAATAGGATAGTGGTGTCTATGGTTATTAAAGAACCAAAGACACCAAATGTATGGTACTGAACTGAGTTCAGACCCATATAACTGTATAAGCTAATGGGCTTGGATTGAAAACATTAAGGTGTTTTCAATTTAAGATTCATAGTTTTGTAGTCAAGTGGAGATAAAAGGTGGCTGCTGGAGGGTTGCATTAGATCCTAAGATCTAGATGCAATGCGCTCAGGTCCAAGGCTTCTCACTGACGAAGTCCACAGACTAATCTGGGGATATTGGATGATTAGGCACTAGATGGGGATTTTATGCACAAGCCTTCTGGCATCCATTGATTACTCTAGTTTGCTGTTTGTGGCAATACGTATAATGAGTTTTGCTTATTTTAATGATAAAAAAATATATGTAAAAGCTTGTAGCCTACTGAAGATTACTACTCCTTCCAGGAATGCATCTTGAGTGGGGGTGAGGTAGCATTTGTTTTTTTTTTCAGATGTCTTTAATCATTTGTTTCAAGAAAGTATGATAGAATAAATATTTTAAAGTAAATTTAAAAAATAAAACGCGAAGAAAGATGGATGGAAGTGGATTAAGAACGCCATGATGTTAACTTTAACAAAAATTAAATATATTTATCTTCAATTAAATTTAAAGTTATATATCTCAAATCGAGATGATAATATCTAGCCTAATAAATAATAATCTTTAATATGTTTATCTAAAATAGATGATGTCCAATATGTGGATGCAAAAAATTTGGTTTTATAAATCATATTGTAATAAGTATATATATATAAGCATCTTATGAGCGAATATTTAGTCTTCAGAATGTATTTTTCGTTTGTTACTAAGTCTATGATCTAAGAAATATAACACAATTCTATATATACATGCAGAGAAAATAAAATAGAATGAGAAAAAAGGGAGAGGTTATTTAGTTTTGTTTATTAATTTTTTACGGATCAATGCAATATGCTCCTTATATTGAAACTAACCACGCCTGTTACTATTGACAATAAGTGTTATAGTTTTTAGTTTAAAGAATTTCTAATTTTGTTAAGACGATAATTAAACAATTTCTATATTATAAACGAATATTTTATTTCCCTTTTATCCGGAAACTTTTTTTTTTGTAATTTTATTATAATTTTAAAATCAAAATTCAATTTTAAAAATTAAATTATTATTATTACTAATACATATTTCATTAATTTTTTTTTGACATGTTAATTGCAAAAATCCATTAATTTTTTAAATAACTATGAATTTGTATATATACAAATACAGCATTTTTTTTGTTTTATATTAACCGATATTACATTAAATCTTAAATTGCATTTGATAGATTAAAAAGTTAAAATCAAAATAAATTTGGGGGAGGGGAATGACATTTTCATGACTATATTTAGAACGAATAGTCAAATGTATAAAGCCTAGTACGAAAAGTCTATCATTTGTTTTAAGCGTTGCATGAAGGGTGGATTCCAGTTATTCAACTTAAGTAGTAGGAGTTTTGACAGAATCAATCTATTTACAGACAAGCTTAATAAAATATAGCTCTCATAAATCTAGCTAAAAAAAATATTAAAGAATTACAAGAAAATCGTAAAGCTTAGCAAAATTTAAATTGAGATTTACTATTTCCATTACTAATTTTAGAGTATTACTAGTAACAACAGTCATATTATAAGATTGCTATCATTATCATCATCAGAGTTGAATAGCAAAGAAAAATTTAACCCAGTAATCAAAGTGAATAAAAATATATATTTCATAACTGAAAATCAGGGCTGGTCCAATAATTTCTGGCGCTCTAGACAGATTTTAATTTTACAACAGCTGTAAATGCATATATATGTCTAATTAAATTGACCGATAAATGTTCCTCTTTATTTGACAGTGAATGTAGCATTCTTAAGTTTTTGCGCTCTATGTAACCGCCTAGTGCGCCATTTAATTCAGGTCAGCCTTGGTGAAAACTACAACAAAAAAGTCGTCATATAAATGAAATTAGAGTGATTTAAAAAAAAAAGTGTATTATTTTGAATTTGAAAAATGAGAGAATCTAAATTAAATGTAACATTTTATGTTTAACATATATAAAAGCGATATGGCTTTATTACTCAGGAGTTCATAAGAAGTTCGAACGTCAGATCTCCCGATCTCTCGGATGCTCTACTAATACACCAATAGGGGATTTAATATATATGGCTGTATATTTTCAATAGAATGGCATCATTTCCTGTCCTTATAATTTTAAATCCAGTCTAAATGAATTTTTTTCAAGAGATTTGATTTTTTTTTTTTTTTTCAATTAGCCAGTCCATTGATGACTCAATTAAATATATCACGTTTTCGTTCACCAATAGTTATTCTTAGATAAAAGTAATATGGAAATCTACTCACAAATCTCATCACTTGGCAATGGGCAAGCTGGGTGTCATTACCTTCACCATTTCTTTATATGGGGAAGTCTTTAATGGACTACTAAAAGAGTGCTTTTTATGTACTTTTTTAAATATTTAAAATGATTCTAATTTCATATACGTACTACCCATTGATGGAGCCACCATCCACATAATAAAACAGAAAGAAGAGAAGATATGGAAGTTATACTGAGGACATGTGCAAGGGTGGATAAAGATATGGGGATTAAATTTAGTGAAGAAAAATCAAATATAATGATGGTGAATACTGGAGAAATAGAAGACAAAGATTTCTTATTGGGGGATATAAGGTTAAGTGTGGTGAATAGATATAGTTATCTGGGAATCATCTTGAGTAATCAGAAAAATTGCTTGGATAAATGGGAGAAAAAATTGATAAATGAAGCAAAGAAAGGAAAGGGATTGATAAATAAATTAACAGTGTTTTCATATAATAAATATGATGTAGCTAGAATTGTATGGAAGGGAGTGGCAATAGCAGGGTTAGCACACAGCAATGATGTGTTATGTGTTAGTAAAGGGGTATTAGATTACTTAGAAAAAGTACAAAGGGAAGTAGGAAGACATGCATTATATGCAGAGGTGTGGACAGTAAAGGAGGCAATTCAAGGAGAAATGGAATGGTCAAGTTTTTACATGAGGGATGCAAAGAGCAAATTGAGAATGTTGGGTAGATTGCAATTTATGGATAATAAAAGAATAGCCAAAATAGTATTTAATTGGGTTACAAGTAAAGAGCAACCAACAAGATGGATGAGAAAGGTAATGCGGTATGCAGAAGATTTGGATAAAGAATTTATGCCAATATACTTGTACAAAAGGTGGGACGATTGTGTTACAAGGATTGTTGAGTGTTATAATGGTAAGGAGTGGGATAGAAGAATAGATGCATTAATAAAGAATAGGGAGTTGGAGAGATGGGAGAACTAGTATGGAGAGTAAAATGAGTTTAAATATATATAGAAGTAAACAGAACATTGGGTGTGAGTTAATTTATGATAATAGTAAGGAAAGTAATTTATTGTTTAAGGCTTGAACAGGATCTTTAGCAACAAGGGAATATACATGTAAATGGAAAAATATAGGTGATTTAGTCTACAAGTTGTGTAAGGAAGCCATAGAAAATACCTAGGCATCTGTTACTTCAATGTAAATGCTTGGAACCAGAAAGGGTACAAATAATGAAGTCATGGAAGATTAAATATGAACAAAGAGATTATACAGACAGTGAGTTATTGGTTTTTATGCTAGGTTTAGGAAAATATTAGGGAGATTTAGATATGAGGGTCATGGAGTTGACAAAGATTATTTTGTGGAAATGAGATGGAGCAGATTATGGAAAAACTTAAGGTGGAGAATGGAAAGGAAAGGTAAAGTGGCTAACAGGTTTATCTGGGCATATTGCTGAGAGATTCCTGACTCTGTATAATGAGAAGTCACAGTGCCTCACATCTCATCACATCAGATTAGACAAGAATAAGCTAACTGACAAGTTTCATTTAGCAGAAAGTCAAAAACAAACAAACACAAAAAAAACCTAAAACTCCCATGAAAATAATATGCTTGAAAACATTAAATTAATCTAATCAGTCAACTAACACTGATTAAAAATTAATAATTTTATTAATGTCATTAATGCAAACATTCTGAAAGAAATTAAAATAAATTGTCGTCATCACTAATTTAATATTTTAAATAAAATTAACAGTGCCTCCAGATATATATGTAGCCACATGAAGCTTAATAATCTTACATACAACATTGTATTAATATATGGTCTTTTCTTTAATACTCAATATTCATTATTAACAATATAGTTTACTTATTTAAAAGTTAATATATAGCAAATCAACCATACTATTGAATATTAATTCATAAAACTGTTTTAAATCTACAGATATGCATTATTAACCTCCTTGGTATCAACTAAAGAGCATGGGTATATGTGTGATAGGTTCAATATAACAAAATGATATATATTTTCTATTCTAAAACTACTATTTACCTAATTATCTTGCATCTTAAATTTATTAATCCTATTAAATGCTCCTAAAGAATATGAACCAATAAACTTGTCAAGATTTTCAAATTCTTTTAAAAAATTATTAAAGATTATATAATCTTTCATTAATACTGCCATTAAAATCAAAAATAAATCTCAAAATTTTTAAACTTCTTGAAAATACTAAAAGTATGTTTAAATAATGGATCTTTAAAAAAAGGGAATTAAAACTTTAATTTTTTAAAAGTTAAATTTAACAGAATTTTCCTCAAAGTATATGATACTATCTGTTTTATTTTATAAATATATTTATAAAATATAATAATTGGTCAAAATATATCAAGCTCACAATCCAATGGCCTCTTCTTTAAATGTAAAAATGTATGTCTGCTTTGATTTTTCAAAATGATACTCTAGGTAAATATATGACCAATAAACTATGGATCTCATCAGAATTTTTTGGTTAATCATCCCAAAATGTTTCATTCATTATTCGTATGCTATAAAATGCCAAACTTTTAATATTTTCCAGAAATCTCCAGAAGATCCCATAAGTAGAATTATTTTATTGGAAGAACAGTTATTTCTACTATAAAAAAATGATATATCAAAATAAATAAAGAACTCCTTTGTTTCTTAATTAAATTGACAGAAAGTAAAAGAATTACATGGGAATTGAAATTTTTATAAATTCTTTAAAAGCAAGTTCAAAAATCAAAAAGGGTTTAATTAATAATGTTTAGTGATGAATTTGAATTTTATTTAGTTTAAAATATATAATTGTAAGAGTGCTTTTATGTTTTACTATGAGCAAAGATTATTATTGATTTATTACAGATAAAGCAAATTTTAAATAAAACATTTTTTTTTTTACATTCGTAATGAAAATTTCTTATTCTAAAATTTATGAAGTAGTAAATATTTCATATGAGTTGATATATGCTCTTTATTAAATTTTTTTTCAAATATAATAATTTGAGAAAATCAAGCTAAAAGTTAAATTATAATGTTGAATTTATTAAAAAATTACATTGGCCAGATTTAAATAAAACGAATAAAATGCTTAATTGCAAAGACCTATACAAGATAAAATACATGTGTATGGGCCTTTGAAATGTTCTATGTTGATCAAAACTCTTTCAAAGATAATTATTTATATTATTATTATCTGTTCAATTACTGAAATTGGCAAGTTTGATATTTTATAAAAATAAAAAAATTAAACATATATAACAAGTTATTTATTTATATAGCGCTATGTCTTTAATCTGTAATAATAATTAGGAATCATTCTAGCTTTTCAAAAACTTTATATTGTGTTTGAAAAGAAAAGTATTCATTATATGTTTAAATTTATCCAATGCATATATAATGGAATGATCCCTAATTATTATTATAGAAAAAATATTATAGTACAAGGCATTATGTAATTGCAATTCTTTTTCAGAGACATAGATTTTGACTTCATTTACATACAATGATGATATAAATAAATATTGAATTAAATGTATTTTACTAATGATAAATAATAACTTTGCTTATACATGTATTGTCTTCATCACGGTCATTTAAATCTAATGCCTATATGCTATACATCAATATTGCAGTAGGATGGAAATTATTAATGCTTATAACTATAGTAATAGTATTATAATAAATTATATAATTTACAAGTATATATACTAGCATTATAAATATAAAAAGTTGAACCCATTAAATAATTACGCTTGTTTGATCAATGCTACAACATGCTTGGTCTCTGAGAAAACTTGTGCATTCATAGAATAACTAGAATAAACTAAGTTAAATATCTGAGTTTATCTCAATTCATATATTACATCCATATATCATAAGCTTATTCAACAACTAATGTTCAAAAACAGTACTACAATAATTTATAAATCAAATTCCCATTGAATCATTTGAATAAATTTGAAAATAATACCCATTTTTTATATTAATGCCAATATGGAAGAAAATGAAATTTTTATTAGTGGTAATTTTTTATTTTGTATTAAGCAAGACACCATATAATTTTAATTAACATTTCAAATGAAATTTCAATAATTTTAACAAATCTGTAGTTAAATTATAGATATCAAATATATAATATTGATAATTTAAACTTATTCATTGAATAAATTAATGTTCAAAAATGTTATTATGATAGGTCACAAAATCAGATCCTGAAAGTATTATTTAAACAAACTTGTAAATAATGACCACTTCTTTGTGTCAATGCTAATCTATTGATTTACTATCTTGTAACAACATGGATGTTAGATAAAAATTGTCATCTTTTGTTTGACAAATAAATTGACATTGATATAAATATGTGAGCATTGTCTACAAGATTGTTTAAATAATTCTTAGTAAATATAATCTGAAAATTATCATAATAATATTTTTAGATATTAATTGTTCTGTGAATATGTTTATTTTATCAATGTTATATATTTAAGAATTTGGTTACTGGCTTGTTAAAATTATTATAAATTATAAAATACTACTGATAATAATATACACATTTTGTATTTTTTTATTTTATAGATAGAATTTAAATTTAAATACAGTGTCAAGATTTAATCACATACATAAAGAAATGATTTTAATAAAGGAATATGTACAAAGTTTTATGATAATTTTTTTTTTTGGTAGTGAAGTTTAATGCTTTCATTTTTTAATGTAAGATTATTAATAAAGCTGTTACTGTTAATTTAAAGTGTTTGAAGTATTTTTATTGATCTAGATACTCTACAATTATTTAAATCTTTTGTGTCTTTATTATACAACTTAACAATAAAGGAATAAAACAAATATTGTTTGTACACTAGAAAGGTAAACTTAGGTGAAGCATGATGCAACCAAGAAAGATCTATTCCAAGCAATCTAAAGAAATTATAAAAAAGACAAGTACGCAGTTCAAGATTTGATTACATATAATGAATGTATGATTGAAAACAGAAAGACACCATTCACTTATTTTATTATTATTAAACATAAGTTTTATGTTTATATATAACAAAAATATACTATGCACAGTTAAGATATTTATTGAATTTTGTCATTTGGTGTTCACATTAATAGATATTTTTATTGGCAATAACACAAAATACTAACAACAAAAAAAGTCTTTCTTTTACTTTTCATATTTTATCAATTTGTTTTAAAAGCTCAATATTAGAGTTGCACCATCATTAAGATATGCAAATAATAATAATAAGAAGAAATAATTTTTGTTTTAATATAAATTTTATGTTATTCAGAAACTTTATTAATACTATTAAGTTTAAGTTGGTTATTAGAAATCATAATAAATTTCTCATGCTTTAATTGTAAAATTTTCAGCATAGTACCCAATTTTAATTTGAAAAGATGTGTTATTGCTGATATAACTGTAATCAGCAATCACCAGTATCATGTTATATTTCTGCTGTTTAATATAATAATTTGCAAATACAGTAGTTAAGGAGGATGAATAAAGTGGCTGATAGTTACTTTGGTTTTACATGCGTAATATTATCAGCATAGATATATGATAGTTTATATTTTTTAATACATGATCAAAAATATTTGTCCCCTTTGTCTAATATCTTTTTATACAAATAATAAGCATTTAATTACAGATATGCAATTTTATTATAATGAAATCTGTCTTTGGTTTTAAAAACCTAACTTTGAAACAATAATCAATGCATTTGCAATGACTTTTTAAAAATATTAAAGTGCTTTATTATAATTATCATTTAATGCAATATTAAGCAGCTGTATATAGTAAACAATTATAATACAATTGCATTACTAATATTTATGGCATTCAGTCCCATTTCCATGATTTAACTTCGATAGCAAATAGCTTAGTTTTAAAATCATTATTGTGAGATAAGAAAATAATGCTTTTTGTAAAATATCTATTTGACAGTCTCACCAGTATAAAATCCAAATCAACAATAGTACTTTTAATATACCATTTTCTATAAAATGTTAGCATAAAGTAATACTTTTATTATAAAATAATGCATATTATAAAATCACCATCATGAAAGAACACACTTGTATAGTAATAATAACCATCTTCATCAATAGCAATTACTTATAAATGAATGTTAGATGTTTTAATTTCAGAGAAAAAAAAAAACAAAATTAAAGAGAAAGATAATGAGCAAAAATTAAAAAACAAAGAAATAAAAAGATTGAAATCAAAATTTTTACCAAATAATTACAGGGTAGAAAATGCTGTTTCATAATCACATAATTCTATTGTCACAAGTATTGCATAAATATAAAAGGCTAACCTTAGACAGGCTTTGTATTGACACAAATGACTAAAAATAGTATGGTGGAAAAAATGGAAAGAAAATGAGAAAGAAAATAATAACAAGTAATTAATATTGTAATATTGTAATAATTATAATCTTTAGGTAATTAAAAGATAAACTTTTATCTATCTCTCATTCATCACATTCACCTTCAAAATTAAATTTTAATTTACTGCAATAAAATAAGTTAGACTAACACAAAATGCAGTCATTCAGTGGCATAAAATAATTATTCAGAGATGTCCATAATAAAGGCATGTGGCACATTTTAAATTTTCATATAAGATATTATTATTTTTCTATTGTTGCCCTGTATTGTCTAATACAATTAAGCAGAAAATAGAATAGAAATTGTTTTTATAATAGCTGAAAATTATAGATTATACTGTGATGTTCTGATACTCTACATGTCTATACAATGGACATCCCTATTCAGTACATCACTTATTATTATAACTTTGCACAATCTTGATTGGATAATCATATTAAACTATGATGGAAATATTTTATAGCAACATGAAATGAAAGATTATAAAATAAAACCAATTTTCAGTATATAATCTTATTATAAAATATGTGGCTAATTTTAAAATACAATAGCTATTTTTATCATCTATATAAGAACAGATAACAGCTTATACTTTTAGTACATAAAAACTACAATATTATATTATTTACTTGTACAAAGATATAATTTTAAACATAAAAAATGAAAGTACTTATAGATTGGATGTAAAATTTAAAGTTATCAAAAATGAATGATTACATGAGTGTTTCTTGACATATAAACATACTTGAGGCCATGATTAATACTAATCTAAGAATAAATTGTGATAAATTATACAGTGGTTTGATGACAAACGGTGGTTTAGATAAACATTTAATAACAGTTTACCCTGATAAAGTGTAATTTTTTTAACTGAAAGTGATTATATTTAAAATAAGTTTTAAATTGCAATAAAAAAATAAACATTGTTGAAAATTAAAAAAAGTATATTTTCTATTAAAACATTTAAAGGCTACATAATTTGTCTTAGTGATTCATTCATTACTCAAAAACATAAGCTAATTATTAGTTTATAGAAATGAAAATCCTTGAGTACTAAAATTATTAAAGAATCATTACTATTTATTTAGAAGTTCTAATAGAAAAATATTTATGGCTAAAGAAAATGATCCACTTTCTACACGTTTTCAAACATAGAAGTAAAAGTATTATCAAGTTTTATCTCAAATATTAAGATACATTAGCATTTCTTTACATTAAATACATTTTTTTAATTTATACTTTTTATGGTTTTTTGTGAAAAACTTTTGGATATATAATCTATGTTTTTATTTGCATTTTAAATAAAAATATGTACAGTGCATTATTTATACTCATTCTAATTATATTAAGAGATGATATAATTCATTATGTTGTGTAATGCTTGGAAAGATAATCAACTGCAAGATATATGGTTTATATCATCATAATAATTGTTTAAGTTTAAATAATAATAATAATAATAATAATAATAATAATAATAATAATAATAATAATAATAATAATAATAATAATAATAATAATAATAATAATAATAATAATAATAATAATAATAATAATAATAATAATAATAATAATAATAATAATAATAATAATAATAATAATAATAATAATAATAATAATAATAATAATAATATAGTGTGGTCCTGCTGTCAATAAGTAGGAACAAACTTACAAAAGCTCGTGAATGTACTTCATTAAAGGCAAACAGAATCTAATTATTAGTTTAAAAATCTTATAATTTTGAAAATTATAATTGATTTCCGATTATAAGAAAAGACGCTGTTAACAAAGTAAGTTTTTTTTTTATTATTTTGTCCTAAGAAAATCTAGTCATCTAGTTGAAATGGCGTCTGCAGATAACAATTGCGTTGTTAGTAAAAGAAATAACAATACAGATGTCAAATCAGTTGCAGAAGCCAGTAAGGAAAAAAAATCTTATGCAAATATTGCTGCAATGAAACCACAAAAAGCAATATTAGAAAATATTATACAGCAAGAGAACAAAAAAAATGGAGGGGAAGGACAAATAGGCAGATTTAGGAGAGCCAATTCATTAGACATTTTTGAATTAAGTTTAGAAAATGACGATGAGACACCTAATCATATAGCAGAACAAACTGAAGATAATTGGACAGAAGAAGAAATTCAAGAAATAAACATCCAGTTTAATAACACAATACCAAACAAGTTATATGAATCTTTTAAAAAATTCTTTTCTAATAAATCATTAGTGCTGGCAATTACAGATAGAAATCTAATGTTATATAAATTTCACAAAGACTTATTATATCAAAAACTAACAGAAGAAAACTAATGGGATTCAATCTCAGAAATCGGTGAACATTCAAACTCACGATATATAGCTATACAATTTTTCAATGAAAATCAAAAAATGAGATTTAAATCACAAATAAAAACAATTGGTGGATACGTAATGATTGTTGTTGATGAAAATATGCAAAATTATTGCTCAGGAATCATTAAAAATGCGTATTTTGGGTTTAGCATTCATGATTTCAAAAGTATGGTCCAACCATTTGGGCATGCAATATACATTAAGCAAATCTTGTGCAATGATACACCAACACTTATATACACCAACAGTTATCATTTTAAGATAAAGCTGCACCATCATATTAAACCAGAAGAAATTCCAAGGCAAATTATGGATCATGGAGCAGTATTATACTTAAACATTAAAGGGCTAAGACCACAATGTTTTGGTTGTGGAGAAAGAAGCCATTTGATTATAGACTGTCCAAAGAACAAAAATAACAAAGGATTTGATTTATCAGAAGAAAGACTAGAAAAGAAAACAAGCTATAAACAAAGAGATGTAAAGCAAATACTGACATCGGATGTGGGAACTCAAGGAAGTGAAAAGGAAAAAAATTCTATACAAACACATATGAATACAGATAAGCAAGAAAATGAAACTGCAAATGTAAATAATGACGATAGCAAAATTGGGAAGATTCCAGATTCTTCATTAAGGTTGGAGGAAAAAGTGTACCTTAAGATAAATAATACAAAAGTAAAAGAAAAAAAGGGAATGATATACAAATGCATGTGATTAAAGCTTTAGAAAAAAATATAGACAAACACACATTTTAAAAAAATGTTGATGGGAAGCAATATAATGAAGAGAATATGAATTTGGATGAAGAACTGGAATTATCTAAAAAACAAAGAACTAGGAACAATACGAATACTGAGATTACTCAGACAATAATGCCAAATATGCAACAAGTTACTCAGGTTAATAGTGAACAGAAGAGAAAGCCAGGAAGACCCCAAAAAAACAGGAAAACAGGAAAAAAGCTAAAATTAGGAGAGCTTATGTTTGATGACACAGGAGAATGGTATCAAATGGACAGATATACTGATGTTGAAACTGAAAGTGAGTTCAAAGATGCCCAAGATTTACAATTGATAGACAGCCTAAAATAAGGATAATTAAAGATAAAGTAAATTTAAATAAATTCAAAGTAAAAAGTAAATTTTTATAAATGAAAATTAAAATTGCTTCTTTTAATGTACGGGGTTTGAATTCAATAGAAAAGATATTTAAGTTGAAACAATGGATCAAGGAAACAAAACCTCATATAATGGGACTGCTTGAAACCAAAATTTATGCAGGGTCACAAATTGATCCAGCAAAATTTCTAAATAGTGAGGGCTTTGTTGCATGTTCAAGAGACTCTACCTCTCCATCAGCTGGTACAAGTCTTTTGATAGCTACTGCTTGCCAGTTTACCAATTTTCAAATCATATACATTGATGCAAATCTATTAATCGTTACTTTATTTCACAAAATAATTAAAATAAATGTAATCTTTGTTTATATGCCATTGCAAAAATATAAAATAAATACAATAATTGCCACAATTAATTCAACAGTGGGATCTACAGCTAATCCAACAATTTTGATTGGAGACTGCAATGTAACATATGATGAGTTTATAAATAAGTGGATACATAAATTATCAATTCCATTGATGAGTGCAAGGGGTTACTTACCTGAAGATGCTGTTTCATTTCATAATGGCCGATTTTCATCATTAATTGATCTTTGTTTTTACTCTCCAGTGTTTCATCATCTAATAAGCATGAAGTTAATCCCTTCAGCAATTTCTGATCACTCAGCTCAGTTCATATCAATTGACCTCAGAAATATACAAGTCTCTAGAATGCAATTAACTAGAACAATAAGAATGTTGATTCCAACCTTAACACCTGAATTTATTTTTTCAGAGACGTATATTATGTGGCATAAAATTCTTTCAATGACCTTTAACCCAATACAGCAATATTTAGATTACATTAATATCCTGTCATTTAACATTAATCATATAGTGAAAAATCAGCCACCTCCCTCAGGGTTGTTGAAGCTTGCAGAACAAATTCATAAACGTATTGTGGCCATAACTCCTAATCAGCACACACAGAAACGTATACATATACTAACAAATGCTTATAACAAAGCATGTGAAACACTGAAGAGCTATTTAAAAAATAAAAAAGTAGAATATGCCTAATGCATCAACACACATGGACTCAGCAATATATTAGATGGGCATTAGGGAGGGGACCTGAAATCAAAGTGCCATTAGCAATTAAAATAAACAATGAAACATTTACTGGAAATAATATGATATTACCAATTCTTAACTATTTTAAAGATAAGCTGGGACCAGGAAAATTGATACAATACCAGCCAAATGTATTTGGAATGGCAGAGACTGAATCACCATATACTGTAGATGATTTTATAATGAAAATGAATAAAATGGACAACAACTGTCACCCAGGAAGCCCTGGAATTCCACTGTTCATATTAAAACACCTTGACAAACTGACTAGAAAATGCCTGTGTCAGCTGGCAAATTATTTATCGCAGGGAATAATAACAATGGAGGGAGTTAATACAATCGCGATCGTGCCGTTTAATAAAAAAAAGAAGCCCATTCCTTTGTTATCAGAGATAAGGCCAATATCAATGGGTCCATTGCCCATAAAGATTTTAGAGAAAGTAATTAAAGATAAAATAGAACCATTTATTTTACCGATGATTTCACCAGCTCAATTTGCTAAAAAACATTCATCTACCACACAAGCTGCTATGTTATTTAAGGCTATTTTGACATCAGTTAGAGAAAAGAAAAGATATGGCCCGATTGTTGTACAGCTGGATATTGCTTCGGCTTTTGACAATGTTGATATATCTATACTGTAGAGATTATTGAATGACACTGAAATGCCAAAATCACATATATATGTTATAACAAATTTACTCTTAAATCGTGAGCTTCACATTACTCTAGATGGCAGAAATTCACCAGCTTTCACACCAACTAAATCACTTTCACAAGGGTCTCCACTTAGTGCCATCTTATTTATTTTATATATAAATCCCCTTCTTGTCCGATTACAACAGGCATTTGAGGGAATGGAAATCCCAGGAACAGGTCAAAAATTGACCTGCATTGCATACATGGATGATATTACAGTTTTCCTGAAATCAAAAAGGCAGATACCAAAACTACAGATGATTTTAGAAGAATACTCAAAGGAATTTAAACTAAGTTTCAATCCAGAAAAAACAGCAGCTTGGACTATATTCACAGGAAGGCCATGTACATCCATTTTCCAGGCAAAGCCAGGCTCATTCCTTGGATTTCCATTCCATCTAGGGACTACTGGAATGAGATGTCATTTGCAGAACAAATTGAAAAATGAAATACAGAAAATAGCAGACTCTCTATCCAATACCTATATGTCAGTATATTCCAAGATTCAATTGATTAATAGTTTGATGATGACTAAGATAGTTTACTTTATGCCAGTGGTTGCTTTCTCAAAAGCTTTTATCTCCAAAATTAAGACCATTTGCAATCAACTACTATGGTCAAGGAAAGTTGTGGCAATATCAATGGCAAAACTATGTCAGCCATTGAATAAAAATGGTTTGGGCTTACATGATATTGGTATTTTTGCAAAACAGAGAATGAGGAACAATATAATTGATATTATTAAACAATTTCCAAAAATTAAGCAGCTCATAGAGGTCATTCCAACTGATAAACCACCACCAAAAAAATTATCATATTTTGAACAATTAATACATCTTTGTAAAACAGAATCAAAAATCCCAGAGCAATTTATTAATAAATACAAATACTGGGAAATTTATGAATTAATGCATGAAGATAATAACACAATTGCTTTAGAACCAATACTGGGAATTAATAATAAGCAATTGATTAAAAGGTATAAATGATGGGCCTTAGAACCAAAGTTTTTCAATTTTCTAATAAAACTTAATCTATCTGCATTACCTACCACATATTTTCTTTGCCATAAAAGACTGTATACATCAATTGATCCCTTTTGTGGGTTATGCCATTGAGCTGAGGAAACCCTATCACATCTGCTATATCACTGTGAGGGACTTAGGCACATAAGAAATCTCATAACTAGCAGTTACAGGAGGTCTAATGTAACAATGCATCAAATGATTTCTGCATTTAGAGAAGGATTAACACCAAGTGTCAGGGCAGCAACCTTTGTGCTACATGCATACTGGTGTACTAGATGCACTTTTCTAATTGGTAACAATTCCAGGAGACATCCAGTTACTTTTTCAAATAAACTTGAAATAATACAGAAAAGGGATAAGAGACTGGCCAGACCTGACATTTATGCAGCAACCTGGTCATTACTTAAGATTAGATCTATGTTATAGTGAATTGAGGAAATTAAACATTATAAAAAAACTTAGAAGGATATGCATGTCAAATTAGCAACAAGGACAATTTAGCAACAATTTTTTCCTTTCTATTATAAGTAATTGATTTGCTAATGGTGTTCAAATGATAATGGACAATCCAGGATATTATATGTAGCCAAACTATGTAAATGCAAAATTTGTAATTCTTTTGAGACAATAAAGGCCTTTTGAAACATTAATAATAATAATAATAATAATAATAATAATAATAATAATAATAATAATAATAATAATAATAATAATAATAATAATAATAATAATAATAATAATAATAATAATAATAATAATAATAATAATAATAATAATAATAATAATAATAATAATAATAATAATAATAATAATAATAATAATAATAATAATAATAATAATAATAATAATAATAATAACAATAGCAGTAAGAAATAAAAAATCATTACAAATGTATTTCAAGTAGCATAGAGAAGCTACTAAAAGCTAAAAATTCCCATATTGAAATTTAACTTATAAAAACCACCACCAATGAAAAGTTCTTGAGAAAAAGCATTGTTGCTCCACATCTTTAAATTGCAGTATTAACATTATCCTAAGTGATAATGACTTATGCTTTTTTTAAAAGTAGATTTTAATGTAATGTTTTTATTGAACTTAAAAGTTAAAAAATAAATCTGAAGTGACCAGCATCTTTCAGACTAAGGCTAAGAACAAAAGATGTTTTCTTTGTTATTTTGACTGAAGAAAACACGCAAATGGTATTCACATCCCTTTTGTCTAGTTTTCATGTGAAGATTTTGAAGCATAATTTTAATGATTTTTTGCTTGTTCATAGGGTATTTTTTTAATTATTATTACACACTATTTGATTATTATAAAGAAAGGGCAAGTAAACTTTCAAATTATTCATTTATGTTTTAATTTTAGAAAGACAAGTTAATAAACTTGACTATAATATAAAAAATGACAGTGTCCATTATATTAGCATCTGTCAAATTGACTTGGTATTATAATCTTTTAAAATATTGTAATTTTTGTAAAAAAAAATATCGACTTTTAAAGTAGAATTTGATAAAAAAATCATAAATCTACCATTGTTCTTCACATTAAAAATAAATCTTAAAATAAAAACAAATTTCTTAATTATTAGTATGATTGTTTATGTAAATATCAATGAGTGATGTCTATAGTATGTTGTTATATTTATAGATCCATTTTTAATTATTTAAAATGGTAAAATGTGATTTTTTAAGAATATTATTTGCTTATATAATTAAATTAAAAGAAAAGTTTGGTTTACTTTATTGAGTTTTAGTATAAAATAAAATGTTTATAAAAACAGAAAGTTTGAACATTTCCAAAACTCTTATTAAATGGAATAATAGAAAGTGTCTGAATGCAAAAAAGTTAATCTGTCTATTACTGGTGCTAAAATGTCATGATTTTCCAAGTAACTAATTCCTCATTTACTTTATTAATTTTTATGACTTATCTTATAGAGCTATGTCATTATATATTAACTGTGTCAGATCTTTCAATTCATTAAATTGAATATGCACTATTAATATGTAACAAATATTTATTTATCCAATATTGAAAATAGATATTACCACTATAGTCACATACATATATTTATAGCATGTTTCATAAGACCAGAATTAGAATATTTCTGAAAAAAAAAGAAGAGACCCCAGATCATTTTTCCAATTAAAAATAAAGTCAAAAAGAAGCCTTTGCAAAATATATTGTTTCCACAGAATTACATCAGTATATTTGTCAAAACATTTTAAGTTTAACGGGATATCTACATAATAACATATGTAATAGATCTTTAAAAGATTAATTGATAATTAAATAATGGTTATTACTCGTACTTGTAGTAGCAGATAATTCTTTCAAATGTTTATCCAAACAAGAATGTTATCACGTTATTGAGAGATCATTAACCAAATGTGTTTGTTTGTTGATTAGTTAAAACATTTAAATTTACATGTTGAAAATAATGATAGAAATATTAAACCATTTCCTTAAGTAAAAATGTGTGTTTTACTTTATGATGCTGGACTTAAGGTATACCCTGTACTATTATATATATTTGAAATTAAAAAGAATGGAAGGGGGGGGGAGTAAAGCAAACATTTTTTTTTCTATTGCTAACAAATTGATGGTACTAAAAAATAAACAATAAAGTGTCAATAACACACTTTATATAATAAAAATGAAAACAACATTAACAATAACAAGACTAAATATAATATATATATATTTCAAATTTGCATTAATTTATATGCAATATAAACAGAAATTTTTTAACGAAACAGAAAATCATTATTTTGTATTATACAATATTTTTATAGTTATTATCATTTATTGCATAATATCAATTTACATTTGTTACGTCGCAATTCTATTAAGAAATCATTAGATACCCTAGCGTTAATTCTAAAGTGCAGAATTTAAATTAACTTATGTTTATGTAAATGTTAACTCATTCATTAAATTTTAACATTTCTTATCTGATAAATTAAATTAAACCTCTCTTGAATCTTTAATATGCTATAATTTACGCATTCAACTTTTTTTTAAAAAAATTTTACTAAAAAAATCTAACGTCAATGTTTTTGTTAAAATTATCTTACAGTTGCTAAGAAGAATATAATTGTTATTATTGTGATTATAAAGAAATTAGAAAAAATAAAGCTATTTCATTTGAACAAATTATCCTAAGTAAAAATAAACTGAGCTTTATAAAACTGCTTTTTAGTTATTAAACTTTTTTTATGTTGTTTTATATCTAATTATTCATATTTTTGAAAAATATATATTTAAATTCTATTAATTCTTGCTGATTAAGTCTTCAAAAAATGCTTCTTAAAAAGTAATATAATTCAAAAGTTTATTTGTATTTAGCATCCTAAAAACTTTTTTTAAGTATATTTATTACTAATTTATAGTTTTTTTAATATTAAGTTTATAATAATACTTGCAATTATTTTAAATCCTTAGGGCCTATTTGGGATTTTTTTTTTGGGTTATAAATAGTATATTTGTAATAAAAGCATTTTTATATAAACTGTGAATTATTGCTGTAGAATAAAATTCAATTTATGATATAATAGTTTTATATAGGGTATATGAGCACAGACTCCCGCATTACCCACCACTATACTTAAACATATATATGAAAGATAAATAATCACCAATAAACGTATTTCATGCTAAACCAGCAATCATCAGTTGATCCAGATTACCATCTCTACACATATATGCCATAAGTGCTTAAGTATATATTAAGATAGCCAAACCTCACACTTTAATAGATTATTTATCTTTTCAATATATATGTGTTTGAGTGTATCAGTGTTATAAGATGGTGTAGAGAGTGGTGGGTAATGTGGGGGTCTGTGCTCATATACCCTATATATTACATACATAGACACAGGTATATAATAAGCCTGTGTGTTTCAGTTATGATATAATAGTTTTATAAATTACCATAGTCTTGTATATTATAATCGCATTAAAGTTTTAAAAATGTCATGATTAATAAAATTCCATTTTATTTGTGTAAATTTAATGTTTAATAAAATTAAAATATTTTATTTATGAAAATCACTGTTAGTTTTGTGCTAAACGGCAAAGCCTATATATCAAACTAGATAATTTATTTCAAGGGGTTTCCTATCTGTTGTTATACTTTTCAAAAACTCCAAACCATTTTCTCCTTAAGATAATAAAACAATTCTTTTTTCTTTTACTCATTACAAATCTTTTATAAAATTATTTGTCTCCAAGTATATTCCCAATTCTTTTCTTTTTCATAATTTTCTCACAATTTTTTTTTACTTACTTTTTTCTACGCATTGTCTTTTTAATTATAGTTTGCATTTTTAGTTTCTCACTTTTTTCAACTTGCAATATTTATGCTCTATAGTCTATATAAACATACAATTATTTTTTTTAGATATATTATTTAATGATTTAAAAGTAAGATTATTTTTTAAAAATTTAAAATCTATTTCATTTGTTACTTTATTTCTTTATTACTAGATTCATCATTAATTAATCAACTTCCCAAATGTTTAAGACATAAATAGTTCTCTAATTTTTTGTCCAATGTTCACACACACATATATATATAATCTTTAATTTTCTCCATCTATTTTCAATGCTTTAGTTTTATTTGCATTTATGTTTTATGCCAATATTTCTATAAGCTTTTCAAATTCATAACATTTATTAAAATCATTCTCATTAGCCACTATTATGCCGTCCTACTTCAAATTCCAATACAAATTTCATCCTTAACAAAACAGCAATTATTTCACAATTCATCTAAAACATATATTAAATAAAGCAGAACATTTTTTTTTTTATATTTATCTCTTTAAAAAATGTGCATTTACCATAAAAATATTTTTTATTTATATATAAATTTAAAAAAACTTTTTTTTTTTCAATCTATATAGACTTTGTTTAAGCCAAGCCATTTTACTAAATGCCTTTTCAGCACTGATAAAACCTATTAACGTCCATTTCTCCCACCTCTCTCTTTATTTATATATTAAAAATATTTCTCATCAGTTCAATTGTATTATTATTTTTTTTACTTTCCTAAATTCAAGCTGTTCATTATCTATGAACTAGTTTTATTTAATAGAAAGTTTTTCTGCTCAAAAATCGCTCAACAACATCTTAGCAACAAGGAAAATAAATCTTCATGTATTATTGAATTAGGTTGTTTCTTTAATATAGTCACTACTTTTAAAAAGAAATCTTTTAGGCTATTTTGCTGGCTTATTAACTACTATATAAATAGCAAGTAATTATCTCAAGCTTTTTTTAAAGTGATTAATCATCAGAGGCAAGCATTCACAAATAAGTATGGGCATTCTAATTCTAAGAAAAAAAGTTAAAAAGACAAAATAGTATCAATAATAATAATAATAAAATAAAATATTAATAATAAAAATACATTAGAGATATATTTTGCAATGACGATAAAAACCAATCTATGATACAAATATATCCACATATATAACATGTGGGACCATTTCATATTTTACAATGCTGTTTTTAACTTTTCTGCAGAAAAGATTAAAAACACAGCTTTTTGAAATAATTTTAACACTATCTGCAATTATAGCTCTTCAATGTATTTTATTCTCTTTGCGAAGATAGGGACACCTCTACAGGTTCTAACCACAAGCTTACGCTTTGCAAGAAAAGAGGGGAACCTCTTTACTTCAACCTCCTTTTTATATGAATAGGTGAAACTGAAGCGGTTAGATCTGAGTGCATGAAGCTATTTTTCCAAAGTGTAAGCTTGTGGTTAATACCTGTAGAGATCTCTACCTTCGCATTTTCATGCGCACACTCTTGAGGATTTATAGCCTTAGTAAATATTACTTACATAATCAATGTGCATTTAAATAAATTTATAATTACAACTTTATTCTCTTCATAACTTCCCAATGAACACAATCAACATTGCTTTTCTTTAGATGTTTAGAGATCCTTTGATGTAAACCTTATATACCTTTGTCATAGAACCTATGCTTAAGTTTATCACAAAATATCCTTTTAGAAAGTATTGTTTTGTTGACTCATTTTACTTTTCCAAAGCTAATGATGATGAAATTTTAAATAGTGGACTCTATAGTATCACCACCAGAAATTGAAGAACATAATGATTGGTCTTATAATCTTTCTATTGTATTTTTTAAAATTTTATGAAGCACCTTTAGATGAAATGTTTTCTAATTATTTTATACTGTCTTGATACAGTGTTCAAATCTCATTTTCATACAATAAATTATTATATATAGAGTTTGCAAAATAAGCTCTTAACAAGCTTTGAGAATATCCTCAACCCCAGACTGGTTTCTGTGTCTGGCATCATCAGTGAGGTGCCAGGATATTCAAGCATTAGATTAAAAATACTAGGACAAGCCTAGCACTTTTTCTAATGTATAACTATTGAGTAGAAAATCTGAAATTGTCAGACATCCATATGTCTTCCAATCCAACTATCTAACTCAAATAGCCATATGGGACTAAATTAAGTTCAGATACACCATATGTTAATAGCTTTAGCAATATAAAATCACCAAAGCCTTAATAGTGAAAAGTAAAATGATAAAAAAAATCATGTCATATGTTACATGAATTAATTTATACATTCAAATATCAGCCTTTTAAGCTAATTGTGCATACGCTTTGTGAGTGTTAATAATAAATGAATACTTTCTCACCAATACAAGATATAGTATTTATGCAGGAATAAAAGGAATTCTCCTATTCCTACAACTCAAATGCTTATATATAAGCAAATCTGACGTACTGGCAAGTAAAGTGTGAGGATGGTACTGTCACTTTAAATTACTATATACGATGTCTGAATAAATGATGTGGGTGAAATTGTCTAGAATTTACTAAACGTCATTCCAACTGAAACTTAATCATATGTAAATAAACATTTATTTTATATAGCATATGTTTACAATGATATTTAAATGTATACAATTGTAAACATACACTTTATAAAATAAATGCTTATTTAAATATGACTTAATTTAGTAAAGCTTGTATTTACAAATGTATAACATTTGTAAATACAAGCTTGATTAAATTAAGGCATGTGACATCTGACTTGATTTTTTTATCAATAAATTATTAAAATAACAAGTCTATAAACAGCCTATTTAATTTTCAGATGTTTTTCCAATATGATGAAATATCCAATCTTTGAAATTGTTAAAAACCATAGTTACACATTGCCATCTGTGCTATTCCTACCAAAATATTTAAACTGGTTTAAGTTCTCAAGTTGATAATCATTCAATCTAATAGTTTTTAAATATTTTATTTGAATCACTAGCTGATAAAAAATTAGAGTTTTTGAACATTACAATTACTAAACCAACTCTACATTCAAACCAATAAGTACATTCTGTAAATTATCTTTTAAACTGGCAAAAAAAGTACAATCATCAGCACATTATATAATCCAGAATCCAAGAAGATGAAGGTCACTTTTGATTGATTTAATCAAAAATTCTTTCATTAACCCTCTATCATATCTTGACCCCTGTTTCAGTAAATTTCTTGTAAGTATTGCTTATAAATAGTTTTAAAGACCATCATAAAAATTGAAAATGATATTGGAGCAAGTATATATATACTTGTTTAGCATTGGATTTCATTTCAAATGACTCATATTTTCCATCTATAATAATAAACTATTTATTTTATCATATATTGTATGAATAAACTTTGGTGGACAATCAATTATTTTCAAATCGTGCCATAGACTTGTTCAATTAAGGCAAATGCATTAAAAAACAATATATAAATTACTATGTTATTTCTGACACTTTTCCTGCATTTTTTTTATTAACATAAAATTAATGCTTTTTTTTTTATTCTCCCAAGCCTCAGTGAAGCTCTGGTGATCATTCATCTATGACTGGATGCAATATATATAACAATTTTTTGAATTATTTGTATTATAGTGAGCAATAATGATATTCCAAGATAAAATTACTGAAATCTTGATTATTCCTATTTCTAAAAATTTGAATAAGAAAAGTATCTTTCCAATCAGGCTTAAAAACTTCATAAGTCCATATATTGGTAAAAAAAAATTCTATATTTTTGATGCTAATATATTTTAAAACTTTTCCAGGTATTTCAGCAGGAACTGCAGCCCTTCCATTTTTAGATTATAAAGAATTTTGACCCCACTCAATTGAATACCTTTGTCCAAATCTAAATGAGTAGATAAAATGGAAACATCATTAAATTTGTCATCTTAATTTTTTTAAAATTTTCAAAATAAAATCCATATGTTTTTTTTTTTTTCATTTGGCAAAAAGATATATAAAGTGACCCCAATGAATGACTACCTATATCTTCTTTGTAGTTTAATTTCAATAGTCATTTTTAAGCATTTTACCAATCAGTGAATTTCTCTCCTTAAATGTCTATAATTATTTTTCCACATTTAATTTAATATTCTGTCAAGCAGACATTACAAATATTTTTTTCTAATAAATTCACTATAAGATGATTATAAGGAAACCAGCCATTTTTTCTAGTGAATTTAAGAATATATTTTGAGTGTATGACACAGTCTTTAAAATAATTTTGTGTCTCAGTAATATGACAATCCTGAAACTTTAAATTAGCAATTTCAGTATTCAATAGTTATTGAATTTTAATACAGCCCTTAATAAAATTCCATACCTTACTAAAATGACAATATTGAAAGTCTGAATTAGCTATTAGAATTTAACACATATAATAGATACTTATAAAGAATGAATATTAATTTTCATGTAAGTATGCTTGAAATAGGACCTATTTTAAGTTAACTATCACTTTAACTTTAAAGTATATTAATCTATTATCTGTTTAATAATCTGCATTTATATAATATGAAATTTTTTTGTATTCTAATTACTAAATGCCATGGTTTTAATTTGGATGTATCCATAACCCTGTATAGTGATTTTTCTGCTTAAAAAAGTGTTTATGATAGTCAATATATATGTTGTGCAAATATTCAATAATAACATAACATATGAGTTTACAACACCAATATTATTTCCAGCAACTTTTGGCTAAACTCTACTATGTGTATCAAGATATGAATTAAAGTCTCAAAAAAAAGAAGTGAACTTTTAATGGTATTTTTATAATAATGCTATCTAGCAAGAAATAACCCTTTATTTCTCTTCATTTTTTATTTGTAATGTTGGAATTATATCATTAAAAAAATGACATTGTGCAAGTCAAGTTTTAATAATATTGACTTTTTTTATTGATATATTAAGAAATTCTAAGAATCACTGATATATCTATACTTGCAACATAACTTGGAGCCATATAACTAACTATTCTATTAAACTTTCTTCCTCGGGTAAATGATTTCACTAAGAGCAACTATATTGGTCTTAAATCTTGACAGCTCTTTATCCAACAGTTCTGATCTTGAAGAATTTATGTCAAATAAGGTTTGCATATTCTGCATACTTATATTTAGAAAAAAAAACTTATAATATTTACCATTAATATTACCACTAGTGATAATATGATCATTACTATTGCTTCAATGAGTAATTTTTTTTGGCACAAGAACTAGAGTGAAACAGGTCATTTTTAAATCATTCTTGATTTCTTCCACTTCTTTGAGGCAAGAAGTTCTCTAAATTGGGCTATCTAAATACATAGACTTTGCCCAGCTGACACTTCTATTTAAATCTCACTTTCATGACTACTGGTGATGGCATGCCTCCTAGAAAAAATCACAATTAAAACTGCCAGATTACTAAACCTATCATTATTGCTTTCTTAATTGCCCAAATCCCACTATAACAATTAGCATAGATGATCAGTGACATGAGAGGCTTATGATAACCAAGCTCTACCTTAATTTAAGTGACTAAAGAAGGATTAATAGGAAGTTTAACAATACTATTTGTATTGGAAACAAGCTCTAATCCCCGATGCACCAATATCATATACTACAAGACAGCAGGATGTATTCTTATTACTGGCCTATTTATTTGATTTTAATACTCATATATGAATATCATTTCAATATCAGCCATCTGTGAATCCTGTTGTTAAACAACCAGATAACTTCAAACATTCCACAAACCTTTTCTATTCGCTGCCAAATCAATAAAAGCAATATATAAATTAAATTTTTGCTTATGAATTTTTTTTGTATTTTACTGGCAAAATCATAATTATAATGCTTCTTAATTTTTGTGAACTTTAAAACTTTGGTATTCATTATTTATTAAACCACAATGAGAATCTAGTATATATTTAACTATGATTGGAAACAATCTATTTTTTAAATTTTTTTACAATAATTTTGAAGCTAGCATATCACCATATTTTGATATCTTTCCAGATATTTCATTAGAATCTGCAGCCTTTTATTTTTTATGATTGCATACAACTAGTTTAACCTCACCAAGTTAGAAATCTTTGTTCAAATCTAAATGAGTAGGCAGAATGAAATCTTTTACTTAACCAGAAATGGCTATAATTAGTATGTGATAACCTATAGATTTTTAAATACCCTAATTTCATATTATTTTTTAATTGATCAGTTGTTTATCTTTATACTTTCCTAATTCTATCTCTATTTGTAATTTGAATTCATTTAGTACAGTGTATGGTTTATGCCACTTTTCTGGAGTTTAATGATATCTCAAACCAGTTGTAGTTCAAACTTTAAATATAAAAAAAAATTATCCTCCATTTTTTTCCAATTTCTGGTTAATTTTTTTTAAACTTTTTTACATAATTATTATACTACTTTTTGTAAGTAATAGTTATAATAATAAAAATCATTTTTAAAAATTATAATACCTGTTTTAAAAATTGCATTCAATTGAACTCAATTCCAAAGCCTATAAAAATTTTTATGCAATGCTGTTTTTTATGTGATATTGCTGCATAACATTTACACATGTGTTTTTTAGTAAAATTGTATATCATCAGGTCTAAAAAATACAGCATTCACTTATTTTAAAATTCTTTTTAAAAATGTATCCAACTGATCTTAATTTTGAGAGATAGTTCTTGAAAATATTAGATGAAGTTGATGTTAATATTTCTGAAATTATGGAATATAATAGCAATGTGGAAATTGAAAGTGAATATAAAACTGATACTGAAATCTCTGAATCTTATGCTGAAGAGAATATTAATGCTATAATTTGAGAACTAAAACTTCAAGCAACTATAGATTTGGATGTTGTAATGAATTTATATGAAATAAAGAGCCTGCAGCAGTAAATAAAAGATTTAGACAGAATAATATAATCAAAGCTTTACCAGGACTAACAAATAATTCAAAGGTTTTAGGAAACAGCTCAGATCCTGAAAAAAAAAAATTTTTACTGGTAACATTTTGAGTGAAATTATTTGGACAAATAAAAAAATAAAAGCAAGAATGAAATATAAATTCAACATCATAGTTATTTTTCATACTATGGTTTATTATAACAAAGCAATTTTGGGACAACTAATCTAAATGGAAATATTCAAAGCAAGCAATGAAAATTTTGAAACATTGTATGCAACTGATGGAATCAAATGCAAAATTTTGGGGACAATTATGTCTGAATAAAGATTTGAATTTTTACTTTGCTCTCTTCATTTTGATGATTCTGATAATTAAAAAGAATGAGAAAAAATGATTCTACAATTGCATACATGGATTTTTTAAAAGCATTATCAATCTTACTTAACACATCCATACTTGGAAGATAGGCTCTGAACTTTCAACTTCCAGTCTTGCATTGGTGGTCAAAGGGTCAGTGTGACTGCCTTGCATTTGCAGGCAGTTGCCCGGGTTGCAGGTTCGCATCCCAACCGATGCTATGACACTTAAAAAAAAACTTTCAACTTCCAAAGTGACTTTTATATCCATATTGAAAGAGTGACAGGAAAGGATGAAATTACTAATAATGATAGTGATAAGATTTCTGATGATGACAGACATGAGATAAAAAAAAAGCCTACCATCAGTATCCTATGCAATTGAAAAGAAAAACGTTTTGCATATGCAACATATGTAGCAAGCCAATTTGTGTTAAGCATATAAAAAAACTTGTAATAAGTGTGCTGTTTTAAAGTAAAATTATTTTTGAATTATTTTTTGTTTGTTTATTTATTTTAAATGTCCACTTGCACTTTTAATTATATTATAAAATAATATTTTTCTCATTAGCAATATCCCATACCAGTTGTAGTTTCAATGTTACAAAATGAGTTGCAGCCATTGCAGATTAAATTCTTTTATCATTATTCAAAAAGCATTCAAAATAATAGTAAATTTATTTTTTTTAAAATTGGCATTATGTGTTTGACAGAATTAAATATCATAGAATGTGGGAGCAGATATTTGAATGATTGTCAAAAAGACTTTAAAATGATTATTGAAATAAAACTGCTAAAAAGGTACTGTGGTTTAAACTATTTCTGATACATTGAGGGTAAGATGGAATCTGAAAACATTACAATTCTATTAGATCTCAGCTGATACTTCTTTTAATATAATAATGATGATATTTCAAACACATGAAGTAGTTATCTTCTTAGTGTTCTAAATACAGGCTTTTCAAACTTTTATGAATTCTCACAATATTCTTTAAGATCTTAGTAGCACACTGAATTGGAAAATCTAATTGTTTGATAATAAATTGGTAAAGTTTAGTATAAACAATAGTTGCTTTTAATGAATGAATATTAAATTATTTACCAATATTTGTAATAGAATCTATTTTTTTAATAAAATGTAACCTTTTAAGTTGAAATATTAAACAATATTAATTACCAACAAATTATGCCTATATATACTTTTATAATATTAATTTATACTGCAACTGTTATCAATACCATAATCCATAAAATGTTATTGTTTTGAGCTTGATTGAATTGAAGTTTCTTTATGACAATATTTTTAAACAAAGCACGAGTGCTAGTTCAATCCATGTGCTATGGAAAATTTTACTTTGTTATTTTGAGTTTACAAGCTATTGGCAAGGTTTAATGCAGCTAGAGAGTTCAAAATCCATGATCACACAACTCATCTCTGTTACTTTTACTGCTTAAATTTTATATTAATTCCCAAGCAACAAATCAATTGTTTTATTGTAATTCATAAGTCAAAAATTTAATGCTTCTATTAACACAATTATTTAAATCTTCAAAAATATTTTTAAAATTTAGTTTTTTTTATTATAATGGCATAATAATTTTATGTAATAAAAATGAAAGTTTTTTCCTGAATTTTCTTGAAATTACCAATAAAATGGACCTAGATACCAATGAATAAACCAATTCATAATATCATAAATCTTTTCTTGATATGTTAGGAATTCTAACAATAAAAGATATCAAATTTAATCTCACAGTGGATCCAATAATATGCACTTTTTTTCTCACTTAATTATATGTACTTCCAAAAAAATATAGGTGACTGTCTGTACCATTAAATTTCTATTCTCTGACAAGACTTGTTTTACTAAGACTAATTATAAAAAATCTTAATTTTTGAAAATAAAGTTTACTTACTGCATTTATGAATATTTTTAAACAATTTAAATACTTCAGCAATTTCTTTTAATTCTATTCTCCTATTATCATTACCATTACTGATCTAAAAATAAATTCTATTGCTTTAATTCAGATTTTGTAGCAAATTCCATTTGTAGACTACCTTTTTAGTTTTTTTTTACATTTGCAGTCAGAAGACAAATCTTTAAATAAGACGGTTCAAACATACAATCATTTTTTCACTAAAACATCTGTTCTCAAATACACTCATAAAGTAATTTATTGAATGTATAGCCTTATAAGAAGTCCCAACCTGATAAGTTGCCTTTATCACTGCCTTTTAAATGATGAAGCTTACACATAGAGAAATCAAAGAAAGAAAAGATTATCAAACATATAAATATAAAAAATACAATTGCATAAGTCTTTGCTTCCACTATATGATTATCAGACTAACCTAAGTTTTTGATGACTTAGTAAGGGAAAAATGAACAGTGAATAAAAAAGTACACATAGAGCGAAGTCTATTTATATCAAAATATTATGTATGTGTTGATGAAACAACATTTTACTCTATAAAACAGTGACATCTGGTATCACGTATTAGTTATTCACAGTTAATTTCTCTTATATTTAAAAGATCATTCTACTGTATACCATTTATATAATCTTCATAGATTGCTCTCATAATATTATCCTTCGAAAATAATTTAATTCATTACAAAAATGCTTAGCAGTCCAAAAGAAAGTGGCAATAAGAGGATTGGAAATTCATCATCAAAATAATAAAAATTATATTGAAGTACTTTGAAATAGCAATTAGATTATATTACTATTAAGTGAAAAAGAGTGACAGTCTAATAACAGTTAGAAAACACTTTCACAAAGTATAAAATACAAATTATTATATTCATATTTTCAAATGACTCAGGATTGGGTACATTTATTTTACTTATAAGAACATTAAAATAATTAAGTGATAAAATAATTAAAAAAAAACCGCAGCTTTCATAAATTCTTTAATAATCAAAACACCTCTCCTATTTCGGAATATTTATGTGGCATTCTGAATAAATCTTAAAACAATTCAAAAATTTGCAGCTTTTTGTTTTGTAGTTTAGTTTTTGTTCTATAAATATTGAACGAAAATCTTTATATATTTTTTTTCTCATGTGTCATAGCATCAGCCGGGAAGTGAACCCGCTAAGTAAAGCAGCCGTCGCTGACCTCTCGACCACCAATGCTTGACAAAATCTTTATATTTTGTCACCAAATATCTCTTTCCCACAAAATACATTATTGATACTTTTCACCTTTATAGCTCCACTATTGTATCCGGCCAATTTTGTTAGGCCTTCCTTCATTACTTTCGCTCCAATTTTATAGTTTAAATTTTCATTCCCATATTTTCAGTGAAACAGCATTAGGTATTAGCATATATATAATAAAATATAAATTTTATGCTTTGGAATAATAATTATTTTTAGTATAATTTATTGTTTTTCTATAGAAGAATGCTGGAGAAGCCTTTGCTATGTAATGGATTACTTAAAGGATAATTTTAATTTTTTTATTAATACTAATGGCAAAAGATTTTAAAAATATTAGTTTGTGCAATGGATATACAATAATAATTTTGTTAAAAAAAATTTTAAAAGTAAAAATATTTATATGATAATCATATATCATTGAAGAAAAAAATATGATTTATTCTATATTAATTTAATTTATAAAAATCTATAATATTATATTAGTTAGAGCATAATATGTCTGCATTGTTATAGAAATATTAATACTTGAGACTCCATGACCATGGTATTATATCAATAATCTCTAGAGTTAAAATTTGTAATGTTATTATTTCTAATGAGCCTTTAAAGAAAATGATCACCTTAAAAGAACAATAACATTTGTAAACTAAAAAGACTCTACAAAATAGATTAATAAATTTCAGAATAAACTATTATTAATAATCTTAAAAACCTCACCTGTTTAATATATCACATTTCAATAAACATGTCAAGTGGTATAAATATTATTATTGTCAGTTACCATTCTACATAATAAAAACAACTATTTATTATATGCCAGTTAATATCTTCAATTACTTTAATTTTTTTTTACAATATTTAAATACAAGTATAGTGTATATACTTAAGCTTGATGTAATTAAAGATTTGAACACACTTTCAAGCCTTCTTCAATCATCCTCTCTATATAAGATAGAATGGGTGATTGATAAGAACTTGAAAGTCTGTGTTACAAATCCCCTTTAATTACATCTTTTTTACAATAGTAACAAAATATGTGTTAGCTTTAAAATACCATCTCTTGTCATAAATGAACAGAATCAGTCCAGTTATACCTGTATCTTTTTATGTTTCCATAAAATTGGGAAACTATGTATAAACATAACATTTATGTAGAAACACTTCCAAAGACAAATTTATTTTAAATCTTAAAACTAATTATTGTAGTTTAAAGTTATATATATATATAATATATTGTAGTTTAAAGTTATATATATATATATATATTGAAAGTAAATGACTAAACAAAAAAATAAGAAAATGAAATTAAATAAAACTTATCCAAATAGTTTTGTTATTGATATTCGTACATGGTTACGCAGAGAAAAAATACTTAATACAAAACTAATTAGTTATTTATAAACTTGCAATATATATACTTAATTAAAATAATTTTTAGTATTTTAAACTCATTAAGTTAGGGAATAAAAGTGTCAACTAATCTAAGATATTCAAAACAATATGTAAAAATCCGCTTAAAGATAAAAGTATTAAAAGTTATTTTAAAGATAAATGTCTGTAAATTCATGCAGATTGTCATGTTTTTTTTAAAACTTTTTAACATTGTGTTATTGGATGTAAAATAATTACATCTTTCTGTAGGTAAAAGAAAGATAAATATAAATATAGAAAAATTAAATCTGAAAGTATAAAACTGAGAAAATTATAAGCAGGTTTAGAAAAGTTAATACAGAATTTTCATACTGAAATTATAAAATGATAATTTAGTTTTGGGAAATTCATTTTTATGTATAATTAAATTTTAAAAAGCCAAGGAGAAATCATTAAATTATATTCAAGAGATGTTGTAAAATTAAATGATTATTTTATATGTTCAAATCAATTTAATTAATTCCAAAAACAGAAATCATCACTGAGTAGTAACAGAAATATGTGTATGGACTTTTAAAAAAAGGGGAAAACATGTTTTGAATAACTGTCAGAGAAGATACTATATAAGTTTTGTAATGAGCACAGACGTTCATTACATTGTGTTTTATTATTAAACAAGTTAAAATAAGAAGTTCGCATTTAAAAATTTTCTTTAAGAATTAAAAATTGAAATTAAATATCATCTTAAACTCGTATATATTAAATCGCACAGATAAAAAAAAATTATTAAAATAAAACTGTATTAAAAATAGAAAAGGTATTTTAAAAACAAAAACTTAAAAAGATTTAAAGATAAAAATATATCTTTGATTTGGAAAACAGGTTAATTAATCAGAAATGGAAATGATAAATTTAATTAGTCAAATGTAAACCAGCCTTGGGCATTTAAATGTAAAAACATCGGTCAGATAGGAAAACAATAGAAACTTTTAGCAAATGAAATAAATCCATTGGGAAATCGGACCTCAACGAAAAGGATCATCGCATCGATGACATAATGCCAAGTCAATCCTTCGAATATGTATAAAAGGAAAATTTGGAAATTATTAATCAGGGAGTTATTATGATTATTACGATGTGACAGATAGATGTTAGTGCGGAGGTGGGGAGAAGAGTTGAAGGCGCCTCAATCCCTTCAGTTGTTATAAAAGAAAAATGAAACATCGCTTTTCTTATATTCAGAGGACAGGTCATAATTTAATGTGGTTTAAACGGAAGCAACTTAAAGATGACATTTCTAAAAGTAGACTTTATAAGATATAAGAAAATATTAATTTGAAAACACTAAAACTTTAAATTTTAAACTTTCCTAGTATTTAATTGTTACAATAGATCCTATCTGACAAACTAAATTCTTTATTAATAGTGTTATTTGATGTATTTTTTTCCTTATTTATGTAAAATCATTTCCATTTATTTATTTTTTGTTCTTTAAGTTTTTATCATGATTTTTTTGTTTTCGTTAAATTAATTATATAAATGTTAAACTTAAGTTGGGATGAATGGCTGTATAGATTTGTAAAGTTATATTAGGGGAGGGTAATCTTAGGTTATTTGTGTTGTTGTTAAATTGGGTCAATGGATTGGATATATTGATGTAGTCGGAGTTCGCTACTGGCAGAATCGCCATGCCTCTCGTTTTGCTATGGAAGGAATTATAAGAGCAGAGCGCAGTTCCTTTCTATGGAGTTTTTTTTATTGCTCTTCTTGTCTGATAGATGTCATATTCCTATCTGATGAGGGTCAATGCCTTCTCTTAATCTTTTTGGTGCTGTCGTATTCCGTATTACATTGAATACATCGATATATCAGATGAATTGATGCCAGTTTGACTGCGAATTTTAGCCTAAGGTTAAATAGGGATAGAATATTTTATTTTCAAATGAATCTATGTAATCTATTCATACTTGACCTAAATAAAAATGCATTAAATTTAAGTTGTTTATAGACGCTTGCATGGATTGGTTATCGATTAAGTATGTTTTGGGTTTTCATATTTGATCAAAATATATAGACATTCGATAAATAATGTACCTTATGGTGAGTATCTAAAATGTATTTATTTGGATGTCTTTAAGTTATTGGTGACAATGCAAGTATCTTATGGTGAATACTATTGGGTTACGTCTAAATTTCCCTCCGCAATTGTCAGTAATCAATAATTTTGTATTTTGATCGTTTATGTTTATTTTGAAATGTTTTTGACCGCGAAATCTATGGAACCGATCTGTATTCAACATTATAAACAAGCTTTCATAAATTTATAAGTGCGAACTTAATTAAAATGTAAAATTATAATATAATATTAATTAAATGTAAATTAAAGTAAAGTTAAAAATAATGTTAAATGTTAAAATGTAAAACTAATTTAAAATAATTTTAAATCTTATATATATGTGCATAAATAAATGTTTGTACATTAATTACTGGCAGTGGCTTATTTTATTTTATTTTTTTTTAATATTGAAATATAATTAGATAAGATATTATATTATCTAATCTCTGCTATTCCACTGAGCTAGTGACATGGGCTAACGACCGGATGCAAAAAAAAAAAAAAAATTTTTTTTTTTTACTTACGTATCTGCCTACTTGATAAATTTTTCTAGGTTCAAATGCCTAGATGGCGCCCTGTAGTGCAGATTACGTTAAGTGCTATTTCTCCGGATCATTACAGTTTATTCAACAAGATTTAAAGTATGTATAAAGTTGATTTAGAGTGCAATCAACTATATGAATATAATCATTATTGTGAGCATGGTATAGTGCAAAGACAGATTTAGTAAATTTGATACCACTAAAGAGTAACATACTAAGAAAAATCAAATAGTTGTAAACTATTTCTAGTGCTAGTTATGATGAAAAACTTCTTTAAAATAATGAATGCTATCATTATGTATTGAGTGCTCACCAGCAGTGTATCATTGATTGCTTTTTTTCATGTAGTTTCTCAAGAGGAGCAGATACAATACAATACTTTGTAATTCAAAAATGATGATTTTATAAAATATAGCCTATTTCTATCCATGTTTGAAGTGCTTTTTCATAGAACAAAAGTTTGCCTCATTTGCTGACATACTGAAAGATTCAAATATAAAAAATTGAAATTTCTGAAATTAAGACCAAAAACTTTGAACATGGTATTACTATTAATTATGACTACTGAGAAGCCAAAGAATGGTATAAAAGAAACATTCATAGACTGCTGTGCAAATTGATACATGGGTCCACAATTTATTTATCAAATTTGCAGTAAAATTTTTTATTATATTGATATATGTAATGTATAATTTAGTCTAAACTTAAATTTTTGTCATAATAATATTTTTTTGTTATTATTCTTTTTATTATTATGTATTCAAATTTTTATACAATTAATTGTATTGTGATCACCATTTCTTTAAGGAAGGACTTTTTGGGTGAACATTGTGTTTTTTTGAATTATAATGAAATATATGCAAATATTTGACAAACTATTAATATGTAAAGAATAAGTATATGTATTATAGGGAGTGTACCAATCATATAAAGTATTAGTCTTAATAGAGAAGAATTAAATTACAAACCATTAAAAATTAATTCGTTTTTGATTTGTAAAGAGATCACAAATATCTTTTAAATACATCACTTCGTGATTATGTTACAGATATTTGTGAGTGCATATAACCATGAAGAAGATCTATGAAAGAGATATAATAACTTTAAAAGGGCATATGAGTATAGGAACATAAAAAGAAAGAAAATGGATCATCAAAAAAAAATAATTAGAAAGATATTAGAGCACAATGCATAGTATCCCCTCCTCTAAAGAAATGTGAAATGCTTGGGTCTCATTATTAACTGCTTTACATATCATTATTTAATTTAAAATCTGGAAGTAATCTGTCATAAATATTATTTATAAAATTTCATATATCAAAATAAATTTGTCCTAATGCTTAATTACTATTTAAAATTACAAATGTAAAAGAAGAAGAAGTAAAACAATTTTTTTTCTTAAATAAATTTTATGGAAAATTTAAATATTTATTGTTTGTATCAGATAAAGAAATCTCAAATATGGTATTGAGAAACACAAATATTTTATTTTCAAAAATCAATTAAGAAGTGAATACTTTTTTTAAAAAAAGCAGTCAATTATCTAGTAAATCATAACTAATGTTAAGAGCAGATAAGTTGTTTATCAAATAGTGTAATTGGAGTACAGCTATAGCAAAACAAAACTTTTTTTTAAAAAAAATATTATCTTGATGTTTATGGATACGCAGTTAGTAAAAAAAAGAAACAGTTTCATCAATTTAATAGAGTTGTAGCCTAAGTATTGCACAATATGGAGAAGTAAGGTTATCTGCTTCCAATTAGATGTTTTCAACAATATTAACTTTTGCTCAGGCCTTATAAACTCTGCCTATCAAATTTATTGCATTTGGAAATCTAGCATATTGTTCATAAATATGTTAAGTAAAATATTTTTAAATAAGTAAAAGTTTTCAGTAGATTATATGAATAAATCTTCCAATGAACTTTTCTGTTTTTATCTGTATGTCTTTCAAATTTGACTTTAATTAAAGCGGCAATATTTGCTGTAAAAAAAAAAAAATGGAAAAATTTTATCTACACAAAATCTACATCTTAGTTATTTAAAAAAAAATTAAATTATTTAATTAACTATTACAATTTAAAATTTAAATTGTATATTGTTTTTTTATGTATCATTCTGTATTTTTCTGAAACGAATTTGATCTCTTTGAAATATTAACAAAGAAATTTTAAAATACAGAAAAAAAAATTACAAGTATTTATTTTAAAATATTTTTTTATTTATTAATAAATATCCTTATTAAGATTGATTAATATTTTTAAATACATTCTAAAAATAGCGTTCTTGATATTTAAAATAATGTCAAATAATTGAATTTGAAAAAAAAAAGATGAAAGTTATCTGTGTTTTAAAATATTTATAAAATAAATTCACAATAAAAAGGATTAAACTATTTTTTTTAAGTTAAAACAAAAAAGATAACACTCTAATTACCTATTTTAAGGCATATATGTAAATATGCAAAATACAAGGAATAAAGCAACTGTTAAAATAAGAGTCATATGTCACATGATCCTATCTCTTAAGCTTGTAAGTTATAAACAATGAGGATTGCCAATTCCTCTACAAGCTTTATGATAAATGCTTAGCCAGAGCCAGCACTTAAAATATCTCTGTCAGGAACCCCTCCTCAAACCTCTGACCATGGTTTCATGCTTTGGCATTCCTCAGAGAGGTGTCAGGGTAGTTTCAGACACTGTTCAACTGTTGTTTTACATCTCATTTTAGGGCAGAGACTTTGTATATTTTCCCAAATGCTGAGTATGACACTATTGACCAAACCATGATTGGATAGATTGAAATAGAAGATGTGGTAGAGGATGCATTGAAAATTTAACAGCAGTGCAGATTAATTGTTTATTATAGATAGATTTGACAAAAAATGGAGGAGGTAGTTTTATAGATAAAAAAATAAATAAATAAAAGTAGAATTGATTTAATTCTAATTTGATTATTAAGCATCACATAATATTATTTTTATATTAACGACAAGACTTTATATTTATATTTTTTAATAATATAATTGATTCCATTTGTGTGTGTAGGTAGATAGATTAAAAATGTCCTAGAAAAACAAATTTTTAAAACATTATTAAAATAAATAAACTAGAAATAATATATTTTGCTAAGAAAAATTCAGATTTTATATATAGTTTTCAAATACATTCACCTGTTAATAATAGCATACAGATCAGTATATAATACAAGATTTAGAGAAGTATTATTTTATTCTCTTCTTGTAGTGTTGCTGGTCTGACCAGTGATAACTTAAGAAACAAACTGTGCCCTTTAGGTTCATTACCATTGAATTTAAAGTAAAACATTAACCATCTAGTCTATTTATCCTGCAGATCAAAAACTTCTCTAACAACTTAGGTAGTATACTCCAGTATGACAATTATTGTGTGATGAAGATTAGAACATGTTGAAATCCTTATTTTACCTTCTAGAAAAATGTAACTATATATTCATTTACTAATCAGTATATTAAAGGATATAGATAGACCTTATCTGAAAAAAATTGTTTGATTTGGATTTAAACCTAGATCATAAAAATAGAAAATGAATGTGCTGCCAGCATATATATATATATTGAGTCAGTAAGTTCAAGAAAGCTATTGTAATAACTGACGATAAAAAAGAAAGTAAATAAATGTTTGATCTAGATTTAAATCTAGGTCTCAATGATGATAAGTGATATATATTGAGTTTATAAACTCATACTGACTATTATAATAAGTGAAAAGAAAAAAAATCTATAATAAACAATATTTGATTAATTTAAAATAGATAATTCTTAAAATACATTGTTATTATAAATTTATAAATTCAAAGTTTTATTCGAACCAACGGAGAAAAGTGGTTACAAAAAGCTTAAAAATGCATAAGTGAATGTGGAATTAAATATAAGGCAAACACAGATTAAACAAACACATTTGTTTGTTTTATAATAATAAAAATTCTAAAATAATTAAGGAAGTTATAAATAGTTCTTAAAATCATTGATATTTCATTTAAGGGAAATCTCCCCCCCCCAAAAAAAAAAAAATTAATGTATAAAATGTATTGTGTTATTTTATATATATATAAAAAGAATCTATTTAAAAATATATTATTAATAACAAACACTTTTAAAGATGATAGTATTTACATTACAATCAAGTTAAGTTTTTTTGTGTGTGCATGTGTGATAAATTTTTTTGCTGGTGTTTAATTAAAAATAACCAGCTAGAAACTTATAGAAAGAGCAAAGATATTTTCTTTGTTGAGTAGATCCTTTCACAAAAGAACTAGATGTGTTAAATAACAACAAAGATTTTGCCTCTCTACAATAAGCTAACATGCAAGATTCAAATAATCTAAAACATAAAATATACTAAGTTGAAGAACTTATTTGGATTCTAACAAAGGCCTGGAAAAGATAGATGAAAATTTAGAATTTTAAGAAACTAAATGAAAAAAAAAAATTGGTATAAAAAAAGTTAACAATGAAATGAAAATAGAGATTTATATTTTTTATTTATTTACATTTTGCTAACATAACATCTTACTAACATGTAAATTATTATTTTTTACTCTTTTGGTAATTTTTGTAAATTAATGAATTTTTACTTATATATTTATTTTTGTTTACCTTAAAAAAGTTTAGTTCTGATATTATTTTCAAATTAAAATTTGAAATATAATTTTGAATAGTTAAAAATTACATACTTATTTTAATATATAGTAAATGATAAATTATAAATATCTGCATATTTGCAGATACATTATTTTTATGTGTATTTTAAAGAAAGTATAGATAATATATATATATATATATGCAATAGATGTACCTATAAAGATTAAAAGCCTTCTTTTATAGTTTAATGAATATTATACTGGTCATACATATATCAAAAAGGAATACTATAACATCAAATACGAGCTTAAAAATTTAAATAAATATCACTTTCAATTAATAAGAAATATAATTATCTAACACTGTTTTATTATATTATAATATTAATATGAGTTCAGAAGTTTAAAGTTTAGTTCTCATGTAGAAAGAGTAAAAAAACCTTTAGAAACATGAAAAATAAATATTAGATTTGATATAATCATGGCATATACTAATATTTAAATAAAAAGGAATCCTGTAAAATAAAAATATTCATAAATAATTTTTAAATGGCAAAAGTCATATATAATTGACAAAAAAGTATAGTTATAGATTAAATATTTTTTATAAAATCTCGTATTCATGGTATTATAGAGATATATTTCATTTTATAATATAGATGATAGAAGCACATAAACTAGTGAAGATATATGTTCATGTGAGTAAATTTAAGGAAAATTAATGCTGTTACTATTATTGATTAAAAGAAAATTATTCACAACTTTTGCCCAAATTTATAAGTATAAGATATTCTATCTGATAAATATGCAGTGAATTTGAAGAAGCAAACTTCCATGAAAAATGATTCTGATATAAATTTAAGATGATGTGAATTATGTTACTATACTAACATTATACATATTTATTTTACAAATAATGTTAAAGAATATGAGTTATGATGAATATTATTTAAAACATTTTTTTAGTTTTTAATGAAAGTTTATAAAAATTAAAATTTAATGCCATCAACCACAAGGACACATGCTTCACAATTTCAAGAAAATAGAGCAATTAATCTTGAACTTTGCATAATTTGCATATCATTAATTCACTTGGAGCTTTGATAATGAGAGCACGTCTCTTGAAAGTGCTCACAGAATAATTTATTTTTTATTTTGTTTTAAGCATAAAATAGCTTTGCGTTCAGGTGCAATAGTGCCTATATTATTATTTTTATAATAAAGAAAATTTAAATCATATTGTTTTTAATTTCCATAAAATATGAAAAACAAGAAAAGATTTATTAACCTGTTCATCAGCAAACTCCATCTTTCTATTTTGAATGGGACTTAGTGAGTTTTTTGTTAATATTCTTACTTATTCAACATTTTATTTTTATAGGCAAATCTTTTTTCTACATTATATATTAATAATCTTAATATTTTTTTATTACAAATGTAATATTTCAAGTGACAGACATTCTAAAACTAATATTTGATGTTTTCAAAATATGAAAATGAATTTTAAACATAGATTTTACCTATACTAATGATACATTATGTCAATGGATGTAATTTACCTATTCAAAAAGTTAGTAGAACAAAATATTAGATATTTGAATTTTGTTATTAAAAGATGGATATATTCAGGGTTAGTTATCATCAAAGAAAGAAAAAAGTTTATATGTTAATGTATTAGTTACTGTTATTAAAATGTTTTAAAAATATTTTCTTTATTGTTTTGACAAAGGTGATTTTATTCTACATAATAGAAACTGTTTCCACTTGCCATAACAAACTTTTTAAGAGTTGTCTTTTTAAAAATAAATTGTTTTCAAAAAAAAATCTTCTATTAGTGATAGTTTTTGGTTTAAAAATAAATATTTTATAAAAGTATTGCAACATAACTTTCAATTTTAAACAAATTACTGAAAATTACAATTTTTCTTAAAAATGTAAATTATTCAGTTATTTGTTTTCAGGTTAAAACAATCACACATTCTCATTTTTTTTTACTTCTAGGCTATCTGACTTCTTCATATTTTTTATCAAATAATAATTTTAAATTTAAAAATGCATAAAATAAAGCTGCACATGGTTATGTAAGTTTATAGAAAGACTTAAAACATCATAGAGAAGATATAGTGATCTCGGTACCATTGTAATCTTCAAACCACTAAATCTGTAACAAGTTATCACTGTTTTAACCACAAGACATTAGGAAAGTAATTTCAATGATATTAATGGATATTATTTTTATTGGTAATTATTTTGTTGTTATTTATTGTCAATATTATAAAAATTTATTTTGTTAAAATGGTTAATAAAGTTATGTCACTTTATTGAAAGAAGAAAGTTGAGTAGGGGTATACACATGTTATTATGCATGGTGATGATTCTGATTAACATGGTGTTCATAACTTATAACTATTTGCAAGTTCAAACTGTTAAAGTCATTGTTAATCTATGTTCCTGCATTTTCATTCAATATTTTTGGGATTCTCCTCATCGGTCAAATCAAGCTGGTTTGATTAATAAGTTATAAAAAAATCATTGTTAATTTAAAATTTTACCCCTTTCAGAAATTGATAGTTGATTGATTTATCAACCATATATAAGAATATAGTGGTTATATAAAAGTGGCTATCTGTTGCCTATCTGGAAAGTTATCAATGATATAAAAAAAGTAGATATTTACAAATTTGTTAAAATGGCTTTCTGAATTTGACTTGTGGATTTTTTTATGATAATGTATTCAGATTTACTTGCACTATGTTTTGATATTAATTTTGATATTATTTTTTTTAAATCATTATAATGGTCAATAATAATTTACTAACTTTAATAAATTGGAAGCTGAAAATATGATTTTCTTAGAAGTTTGACGTTTCAAAATTAAAAAATATAACTAATTATTAAGAACTGATATCTTTACCAGTATAGCTGATACTAAAAATGATGATGTTCGCATTTGCCATAATTGCCATAATTATATTATTTTTTATCTGAAAATGCAATTTCATTTTTTTAAATAAAAGCTAAATTACTTTAATTCAAATGGCAATATAATAAAACTTTAGTAACATTCCTACCAAAATTACATATTTCCATAGTCTTTGGCTTTCAATGTATTTGAATAAAATACTCATTTTGTGTTATAATAACAAAAAAACTTGATTTTAATTGTTAATATTTTTAAATTGTGATATTTTAAAAATAATGTTGATGTAAACAAATTTAAAATATATGCATTAACATTCTTATTAATCACTATTATTAAGTATGTATGTATTATAAGTTTTTTTCACCTGGAGATAGATACATCAGCTGTATAAAATCAAGCTAGGATAATATATAAAAATAGTATGATTTTTTAACTGTAATATTAATGCTTTCTTCATGGTTACAAAACAAGCATATTTTCAAATTCTTGGCATTCACCCAATTTTAATTACTAAAAAGTTTTTAAATACAAGTATAGTATGTATACTTAGGCAAGATATATTTAGATGGGATTTGAACCCAGACTTCAGTCATCCACTTCATCTTATACAGCCAATATACATGACCACAGATCATTTTTCTTATTTAAACATATGTGGTCATGTTTAATGGTTGTATAAGATAAACGACTGAAGGAAGTTTGAAAGTCTGGGTTCAAATCCTCTAAAAATGATTTTGTATGCCATTCTCTACCAACGAGTTCTTACTAAATTAGCAGCATAGAACGGAAATTAATGTTGTTCTTTTTTTTAGCCATGTCTTTTTCAATTGCATGAAAAACCAGGCATGTAGTTAGAAAAACCTTTTGCAGATAAGCTGTTTGGAAAGTCCTAACTTTTGTGTAACAAAATTATATGTTGAATAAAATAGTTTCATTCAATTGACAAAATTGAAATTGTTTTTGTTTGTTCAGCTGGGAATCAACTCAGGAGCCTTTGACTTTGGGTTTTTTTTATTCACAGTTATTGTACTAAATCAATATAAATAACTTTATTTGTTTTTGAGACTTCTAGACTTGCCACTGCATTATTTTGCAGATGGTCATATAGCTTATTAAAATGAGGAAATAATAATGTTTTAATAAAAAAGATTTAATGAGTGATATGAAATCAAAATGATTTTCACCATTTTTTTCGAAAGTTGACTCCGCATTTGCTATTCAAGTTTGTAGCAATATATAACATTAGGTTTGTTATATGTTATTATAATTTTCTAAACATAATAAATAAAATTTCAAATTAAATAAATCGATGTTTTAATCAATAAATTTAATTACTTATATCTTCCCTTCCCCGACGTAATAATCCGTTTAATTAACATAAAAATATTTAGTCTTATAAAATTAAACGTTAATATTATTCAAAACATTAATTAAATGTCAAGTAAAAAAATTAAACTTAACATTTTCTTTAAAAAAAAAATTAAAATGGATAAATTATATATATAAAAAAAAGGTCACAAATGAACGTAAATGTCATGTGAATAAATTGTAAACTAATACATTTAATAATCATTCTTAATCTATTAATAGCAAAATGAAAAGCCGGCAAAAATCATTGTTATTATTCATTCTTTTTATTAGAAGAAATTATATAATAGTAACACCTATTTTTACTATTACTTAATTAAATAAAAAGTCAATTCTGGTCGGCTTTGTTATTTATCTCAGGTGAATTTCTTTTAATTGCGATGATTGGTTGGAGACTAATTCATTAGTATTTGAATAACAATTCATTCAATAATAGCATTTCAAACAAATGGTCTCATTGGTTAGCATTTTTTTGTTAAATATATATATATATTAACTGAAACATTAAAAAAAAAATGGATTTTTGTTCTTTTTATTCAAAATATATACTTCTGCAAACAATTATTATCTGATATTGATCCATCGAGTCTGTCTATTTTTATCTAATTAGACATGTATTTCTTTTTTTATTATTGGTTCCTTTCCCATCCCATAATTTTATAGATTTTTTTTTGTATATGTGTATTTTGTTTTTCTTATACAGCACACACACACATATATATATATATATATTGTAACGATCAAGATTACATAATCAGTCAAGAGAACCGAAAGACCAAGCAGGGACTCTCAACCAGCAGCCAAGGGTTACCCCCATGCTCCTAGTTTAAGTCCTTACCTAGGCTTTCTAGCCTTGGCCACCTAATTAACATCCTTGATATTTACACAGCTTCCCTTCTTCTTACAGTGTAACGTAACTCAGGTTCGAACACGGATAGTGTAACGTAACTCAGGTTCGAACACGGACTCTCTCTCTCTCTCAGGGTTCTTCATAGCTTACAACATTACACTATGTTAGCACTTTTAAGTCTTACATTAATTTATTTATATTACTACTGTTGGTATGATTTGGGAGTTTAATCACTTCTATAATGTTACAAAGCTAATAATTATATTTATAAGATACAAAACAATGGTTGTGCTTGTTCTGCAATTAACTGACTTACTTAGTGATATATATAATAATTAATTAATAGTTCTGATTCACAATAAAGATGTATGCTTAGTTAACAAGAATAGTATGTTTTATTATAAAATTAAAATAATGGAGAGTAGCTTATAAAATATTAGGTTGGGATAATCTATTGGCTTTTACATAGCATTACAGAAGGTGGTGGTGGCTTACAACCATGCTATGTGCTCTATATAGTTTGATTGAAAATATTATAATCTAGGTTTGAACATAAACAATTAATGATATATTTGTTTAATGGGACTTGTATATTGGTTTGAGTTTAGGTCACCCAGGGTTACTGATGAGTGCAGGTGATGGCTAAAGGCAAGCATTACTTGGAAATTGTGGTACTACCTATGAGTGTAAAACAATGGAATGTAAAATGAGAATGATCGGCTTAGCAGTCTGATGATATCTGCTTCTAACCATGGATGCATTCCAGTGAAAAAAAGTGAAAATGTGCTAAATCTAGGATTAGGGGTTGCAAGGAGTCTCTGGATTCTGTGGAACCTAGACTGGTGCTAATCTGTGGATTAGGAAAATGGACACATGACATCTGGTCTGCCCTTATGCAGTTTGACCATATAATGCACGAACCATATAGAGAATATATGATGAAGTTAAATAATAATGACATGACCATTGCCACACATATATGAAGGTAGGAACCCAAATATATAGAAAAATAAACAAATTATTAAGCCTTCCACCCACCTGAATAAACATTATGAAACTTATTTTATATATAAACCATAAGCATCTCCAGTTAACCATGTATGATTCATTTTATATTTAAATCCATGCACTGTAACTATTTTAATAATCTCAAATGTGAAAATCTAATCAAACAATATTTAAGTCTTGGGGGAGATTACGTACTCCTGAAATAAGCTGATAGTCTAATCCATTATTTCTTTTATAACTTATACATGGATTGCAGTTTTAATTTACATAGATATTATATTGCACAAGAATCAATGCAATATACATTTGGACAACTTTATGAATTATAAATATTGCCACATTTACAGGAGTTTTGTTATGGAGAATCATTTTATCAAAGACACTTGTTAATTGAGTGGCACATGAAGCAACAATTTAAACCAAATATATTATTATATTACAAATAGATTTTATAAAATTAGTTTCTAACACATACCTATGATTGTATTTATAGAGAGCCGCATGATAAAATATATAATTTATAAATTAATTGAATAGAAATACGCTCCCCATCCTTTCTTAACTCTATACACAATTCTAATAATTTTGAGACATAATCTTTCTTGGCATGATGGGGATGGGTGGGGGGTGGATAATACAAGAAACTAAAAAAAACAATTTATATACATTTTATTATTTTAAAATTTAAGAGGTTTAGATTTGGTATCTTCTCAGCTCATCCCATCTCTTGGGACTTTGAGAGCAGAGAAGCATAAACACATTTAAGGAATTAAAATTTAACCCCCTCCATCATTCAAGGTAATATACATAAATAAAAATGCAAAATATAGATTTCTAAATTATTTAAAGCAGATATAACATTAATAAATATGATACAGAAGACTAGTTAATAAGGTATGTTAAATAAAACTGAGTTACAGTTAAAACTTGGAATAAAATGAAAGCATTTTTATCAACAATGAAATGATGACTTTGGGACTTCTTTTGCACAGATATGTAAATAGGTTTAGGATCTTCAGACTGGCATGGAGTTGATAGGACATGAATGGATCTTATACAGTTTTGATGGAACTTCTCAGCATCGATGACCATGGAGAAGCTGACACCCGACTACTCACTCATGGTGGTAGGAACTTCTAACATTTCACTTTATTCTTCATAGACACTAGGTAGAATTTAAAGCAAGATAACTAATATGACTTCTATATTATTATATTTTTGATAATTATTTGATAATCAGAAATAAAACAAAACAGAATAATACAGGATCATACAGAATAATGCAGAAACTTTTAGAATAATAGAAATTTTTTTATACAATGCCCCTTTCCATGCTTATATATATTGTTTTATGCCTGAGGTTGGATCTCATGAGTTTTCTTAATGTATTTCAATCTAATTTCTCTAATTGCTGTTCCATCTTACTTTTGCTTCCACAGTCTTTGGGTCACCCCATAAATTTTTGATCTTTGTTTCGTACTTTTATTTAGCACCTTAAAGCATCTAAAGGTGTTCAACTGTAACTATTACAGCTGATGATATGCATAGATAGAGAAACATGACACATAACTCCCTTCTCTAATGGCTACTTATCTCTCTCCTATTGTATATAATATTTTAACATTTTTCCTAAATTGATTCTACTTTTAACAAGATATACTTTTTCTTAAATAAAATCATATGATTTAAATAATCAGCCTTTAACTTTAAAACTGATGCAAGATTGTACACACACACATGCACATATTACTAATGTGTGTGGATATTAATAAATAAACTATATATATATATATATGAAAAGAAAGTTACTGTTAACACTAACTGAAATAATTATAGAAAATATACAAACCATTATACAATTACAAATATCCAGTAACGCCCTCTGTTTAAAGATCTATATCTCAATAATAGCAAACCTTAAAATGATACCACTTTAAGGTTGTATGCTAAACGATGTTAAATATTGAAATACAGACCTACTCAAACACAGAGCATGAAATTTTAAATAAGCAAACGATCTTAAATTTTTGCTAATAAACTAACAAGTTTACAAAGTTATTAAAGACAAACTAAACATTAGATTTTAATCTTTAAATTCCTCCCAAACTATAAATGAAAAGAAAGTTACTGTTAACACTAACTGAAATAATTATAGAAAATATACAAACCATTATACAATTACAAATATCCAGTAACGCCCTCTGTTTAAAGATCTATATCTCAATAATAGCAAACCTTAAAATGATACCACTTTAAGGTTGTATGCTAAACGATGTTAAATATTGAAATACAGACCTACTCAAACCCAGAGCATGAAATTTTAAATAAGCAAACGATCTTAAATTTTTGCTAATAAACTAACAAGTTTACAAAGTTATTAAAGACAAACTAAACATTAGATTTTAATCTTTAAATTCCTCCCAAACTATAAATGAAAAGAAAGTTACTGTTAACACTAACTGAAATAATTATAGAAAATATACAAACCATTATACAATTACAAATATCCAGTAACGCCCTCTGTTTAAAGATCTATATCTCAATAATAGCAAACCTTAAAATGATACCACTTTAAGGTTGTATGCTAAACGATGTTAAATATTGAAATACAGACCTACTCAAACACAGAGCATGAAATTTTAAATAAGCAAACGATCTTAAATTTTTGCTAATAAACTAACAAATTTACAAAGTTATTAAAGACAAACTAAACATTAGATTTTAATCTTTAAATTCCTCCCAAACTATAAATGAAAAGAAAGTTACTGTTAACACTAACTGAAATAATTATAGAAAATATACAAACCATTATACAATTACAAATATCCAGTAATGCCCTCTGTTTAAAGATCTATATCTCAATAATAGCAAACCTTAAAATGATACCACTTTAAGGTTGTATGCTAAACGATGTTAAATATTGAAATACAGACCTACTCAAACACAGAGCATGAAATTTTAAATAAGCAAACGATCTTAAATTTTTGCTAATAAACTAACAAGTTTACAAAGTTATTAAAGACAAACTAAACATTAGATTTTAATCTTTAAATTCCTCCCAAACTATAAATGAAAAGAAAGTTACTGTTAACACTAACTGAAATAATTATAGAAAATATACAAACCATTATACAATTACAAATATCAGTAACGCCCTCTGTTTAAAGATCTATATCTCAATAATAGCAAACCTTAAAATGATACCACTTTAAGGTTGTATGCTAAACGATGTTAAATATTGAAATACAGACCTACTCAAACACAGAGCATGAAATTTTAAATAAGCAAACGATCTTAAATTTTTGCTAATAAACTAACAAGTTTACAAAGTTATTAAAGACAAACTAAACATTAGATTTTAATCTTTAAATTCCTCCCAAACTATAAATGAAAAGAAAGTTACTGTTAACACTAACTGAAATAATTATAGAAAATATACAAACCATTATACAGTTACAAATATCCAGTAACGCCCTCTGTTTAAAGATCTATATCTCAATAATAGCAAACCTTAAGGTGGTATCATTTTAAGGTTTGCTATTATTGAGATATAGATCTTTAAACAGAGGGCGTTACTGGATATTTGTAACTGTATAATGGTTTGTATATTTTCTATAATTATTTCAGTTAGTGTTAACAGTAACTTTCTTTTCATTTATAGTTTGGGAGGAATTTAAAGATTAAAATCTAATGTTTAGTTTGTCTTTAATAACTTTGTAAACTTGTTAGTTTATTAGCAAAAATTTAAGATCGTTTGCTTATTTAAAATTTCATGCTCTGTGTTTGAGTAGGTCTGTATTTCAATATTTAACATCGTTTAGCATACAACCTTAAAGTGGTATCATTTTAAGGTTTGCTATTATTGAGATATAGATCTTTAAACAGAGGGCGTTACTGGATATTTGTAATTGTATAATGGTTTGTATATTTTATATATATATGAGATAGATTAATTTTAGTAAACATGAAGCAAGTATATTTGCATGCAGATTTGCACCACTTCAATGTATATATAGATAATATTCAAAATATAAACTATAGTTTAAAGCTAATATTACAGAGGGCAGTTAAATGAATTTTGTTGTTTATTGGGAAAAGAATAGAAACATATAAAATATGCACAATAATTTGAATTTAGCATTACAGAGAGCAGCAGTATTGATTATTACATATATGGAGAAGGAAGAATATTAGTATATCAAATATTACAATATTTTAGATATAACCTCAGAAATTGAAAAGGTATTTTTATTCTTAATATAGTGTGGGTTATAAATAGGTGTAGAAATGCATGTTTTATGTAAACAAAAATTCACACTTCATACACAACTAAATATTTTAATGTAAAATTATATCTAATTATTAATAACTGCAGAAGGGAGTTTGCTGTTAATTGAAAAGAGATCCTTTGATCCCTCTTTGAGGTCTTAAAGGAATTGAGCAGGTTAAATTCCTAATGTCTTTATGATATTCTTGTCATATAGCAGCTGTTATCACTATGCAATTATTTCTATAATAAATGAATATAGATGAGTTGCTCATCAAAATGCATCAGCCAGAATTTGAGTTTATTTGCATTTATTTCTTAAGATTTAGAAATACAATAGTCATTTCTTTTCAATTGTCTGATAGTTCTAAATTGAAATATTGAGTTTTCTTGAAAGCAGAATGGACATATATGAGTGAATGATCTTTTTTATAGTAAATATTTACAATTATGATAGAAAATCTGAATTATGGTTCTTATTTGTAGGAGGTTGTAAAATTGCTAGCCAAGGCAGCAAGTTATCAGCCAAAGGTGGAGGAGAGTGATAAGGATCCCCTTATTATAGATCTGATGACCTTATATATAGACACCTACAACTACAGATCATTTGAACATTATTAAGTTAGAAAAAAAGGTAAAGAGACAATTGATTAAAAAAGTAGATATGTATTTTGCTGTAGAAACCCAAACATTAAAATCACAAGTGGAAGGAGTTTTATTATAAATAAAAAGTGGAAGAACAACATGGTAAAGATTGAAATTATATCAGACAGTGCGGCAAGATTAGTTATTCAGCTTAATGAAAGATACTAAATGACAGCAATTCGGGTTTATGTCCAACAAATTCTTATTATGATGAAATAGATTTTTACATGCATTTATAACATGCTTTTGATTAGATTAACAATATTTTAAAATTGTCATGAGAAACTTAATACTCAAATAGTAAAGATGAAAGTCCTTAGGGTAAATTTGTTTATGATGTTAGAAATGAGAAGGCATAGATTTATAGCATTCATAGATAGAGAAAAGCTGTATATTATGAATTCTTTATTTGAAGAAAATGTTAAATGGAAAAGAGCATAGAAGCATCTAAATGAAGGGTACAAGAGAATTTAATTATATTTTGATTATTTTAAGATTATAATATTCTTAATAGATTCAACATATAAAGTAATTGTCAGCTATTAAGATATATAATATAAATCAATAAATGATATATAATATAAATCAATAAATTATTACCACATGATCTTCAGCTTACATATAGTTGTTTTATTAATATTCTTTTTCTTCTTCTCTATGCTATTATCATCTGGCATCTATCATTACTTACTAAAGCTTACAATAAGTGGGATAGAAAAAATGAAAAAGTTTAGCATTAGTTAATGCAATTAGATAGATGAAAACTACTAAGAAAGATAATATTAATAGTTGATATTCCTAATTTTCAAAAATACTCCAACAAATTTAGATTACAACTTGCAAGTTGTTTTTAAATATTAACAGACTAGTTAAAACTTTTAAGCATCACATGATCACCATCTCTTATACTAGCACGTAATTGTTTATAAACAAGGCAAAACGTTTCCATACAATAGTGCCACCCTGTGCCAACCAGAGCAATCAATGGATGCCAGGCATTAGATAGGGATTTTATGTGCAAGCCTTCTGGCATCCATTGATTACTCTGGTTGGAACAGGGTGGCACAACTGTATCAAGAGTTTTGCCTTGTTTAGTTTAAACTTGGCTGAAATTAGTAGGAAGATAACACCTCTATTAAAAAGTGCCAGAAAGATAACTGGTACATCACATGCACAATTTAGCAATAAATTTTTAACTGAGATCACTCAATGTTTTTAATATCGCTGATCTATTTTTGCATTCAATTGTAATTTTTTTTCATAAACCTATTATTTGCAACAAAAATGTATACAGACATTTCATTTTACTATAAATAAACTACTGAGATACAGTATTCTTTTAATTTACTGTATTAAAACATTCTTACGGAAATTTATACTGCTTTATATTTACTTGTTGTTGTTTCAAAAATATATTTGTTAATTATTTTGTGTACAAATTAGAAAGGATATATACAAGGTTAAATGAGATTATGCTAAGTTCTGAAAATTCTTATGAGTGGTTTAGTAGGCCAGCATGTTTGTTGTTCTGTTGTCATTAGTAGGGAGGGTGAATAGGTTCCAGGTGTCCTCAAAGGATTTTTTGGGAGAGATGGGCTCATCTCTTTTCCTGATTTTCTTTATTGTTTCACAGAACAACAGATTTAGGTCCAGGCAGGGAAGTTCCATTATCAATTTGCAATGTACTACCCAGATTGCATAGAGAATGAAAATGGATAGTCTAATGATAGCAAAGGTTCCAGTGTGGATTGCTTTTATGGGCAAGAGAATTAGGTACGGTCTGATATTGGAGTTGGTGAAGCTGACTGTTTTAAGGTTTGGACAGTGATATATGAAGCGCTCAATGGTTTCCTCTTTATGAGAACATAAACTGCAGGTTGGATCAATGTTGGAGTTACCTCTTCAGTAAAATAGGAACCGATTTGTGAAAAGCGCGCTAAGGTTAATTTTGATGATGAAGTCCAGATATTTGGGCTCCAGACACTATCTTTTAAAGTGGGTAATTAATTTTTAGTTTGTGAGGTTGAGGCTACTTTTGGGAGGTTGTGGATGTGGGTTGATTAGGTGGTACGCATCCCACAAGGTGATTTTAACATCGAGATTGGTGTCCATGGTTGGTTTGTATTGACTTAAAAGATTGATAAGGGACAATATCCATGGCATTTTCTCTGGTGGGGGTCAATCTGTTGGGGAAATCTTTCCAGTGATGTTGTTATAGCCAAAGGAATGTATCAGATTATGTAGCGCATTGTGTGTTTTTTGGAGGATGGCTGCTTGAATAGAGTGGAAAGAGAAGCCATTGAACCTCCAAGTCAGCTGGATTTGTCAGAGACTGATGGCCACAGACTTCCCTCTCCAGAAGAGTTTGGTGCATAGGCGATTAATTTTGTTCTGAAACTGTTTGGTTAGTTTGATGAAGGGCAGGTAATACGTAATTTTTGGTAATATTGTCATATTCAGGAGGCTTACCTTTCCATATAATGAAAGATAGACTCTAGAGAGAGATGTGGTGATGTGCTCTGTTGTTTGGAGGATACCGTCCTGTATTTCTCTGGCCATTGCCATTGATAATTTGAAGATGGGGTTTCTTTGTGGTTTGGCAGTATAAGTAGATGGTATTTGTTTTCCTGACTTTATCTGCCAGATAGCTGATTTGTTGTGATTTATTTGTAAAAGATATTTTGCAGAATATCGATTTAAAATGGATTGTAGTTGGGGAAGGTATTTTATGGTAGGTAGAACAATCATGATGTCATCTATGTAGGCAAATGAATTGAGGTGTTTATTGATGGATGGAACGAATATGTCCGGTAGATTTTTTTCTATATCCATCAGTAGAGGATTTATGTATGCTGTGAAGCATAGAGCACTGAGGGGGGAACCTTGAGGGAGAGATTTAAAATGTTTGAAGCCTGGTGTATTTGCCATCCATTGAGACAAAGATTTCTCTGTTGCGTAATAGATTACTGATTATTTGTATAATAGTAACTGGAACATCATACTCAGCCAGCAGATTCAGCAGGATGTCTATGTGCACTGAATCGAAAGCCGCTGCGATATCCAGCTGGACAGCAATGGGTTTAGATTTCTTTTGTATTCTGATATAATCAATGAAAGGCTTTTTTCCCATATTGATTAGGAGAAATGTGTTTAAGGACTACAGGTTGAATTTGATCCTTGATGACTGACTCCGTCATTATCTGGATCAGCAATGGGGTCATGGAGATTGGTCGAATACTGGTTAGATCAGTGAGTGGTTTTTGTTTTTTCAAAAAAGGCACCAGTGCCACAGGATACAGATCAGCTATATTTCTGTGCCCAGTAGCTAAGTATTCAATCATTTTGACCATGATAGGAATCGTAAACTGACTTAGGTGATTTAAAAGGAACTTAGGGATGTCATGTAGACCTGGATGAATGCTATCTGGGAGAGACATGTTTTCTTTTAAGTAGAGCTTCTGTAATGCCATGCTCGCCTGGTTCCTGGCTTCTAGCCAGTCTGGTTCAGAAGGAGGACTATCCACTTGCATAAGTTGTTGATGATGCTGACTGATGAGTAACATCATAGGATAACCTACGAGTGTGTTGCTGTTACTGGAAATTGATGATGGGGTAATTTGTTGTCTATTTGTCCCTAAAGCCCATCTGAGGTAGCCTCTTGTCTAACAATGTTCTTGAGACAAGAAGAATTTAGATCTCCTGATGGATATATATTCTGCAAGTGATTTTTATTTAATATGGTAAAGGTTTTTAAGTGATAAGATGACTTCTATATTGGAAGGATTCTGTTGCACCATTTGTAGTTGATTTTCAATGTCTGTGAGGTCTCTGAGTAGGCTATTTGGGCCTTTAATTTTCCTGGTGTGATGGTTTAGAATGGATTGGAGAATATTGAGGGAAAGGATGTTGATCTTTCGGAAATAAATGTAGGCCTCGGAAACTATGGCTTTTGTCATGCTGTACTTTGTGACGATATGCATAGTTCTGCTGGGCCCTGCAGCAGGCATTGGAGCCACAATGGCTTCTAGATGGATAACTAGTGCCGTATGATCTGAGAAAGAGACAGGAACCAAAGCTGCATCAATATAAAAGTGGAGGTCTGGTGTATAATATGTCAGGTCAATCAGGGATCTTCGAGTTCTGCTGTAAAAGAAAAAGGCACCTGGGGGGAAGAAGTCCTCACCACACATCAGACTTCGATTTAAATGATGGACGAATCTAGTGTTAAAGTTTTGGTATGTGGTATTGAAATCTCCTAAGAGGATTGTCGGGCTGGTTCTGCTTTATATTTACTTGTTTCCTCTTTAATTCAGATTTTTCACTAATAAAGTTGGGAGGGAAAAATAATTGACAAATTAGTAAGAAACAAAAAAAAATTGCTACAGTATTTTTTTTTCCAATCTTTGTTTCAGTGAGGTGATAAATGTAAAATAAATTAATCATTAACAAACATTCTCATACAAAATAAAAAAAAGAATGCTTTTTAAAAAAAAAGTGATTTTATTAAATTATCGAGAATATATGTATTATATTAATTTTTAAATTATAACATATAGGAGTATGTACATATTTATATATTAAAATATCTGTTTATATATATACAAGAGTATATGTGTTTCAAACATTTATATTATTAAGTCTATAGTCCTATTATATTGGATTGTAAATAAATAAACCATGAATTATCTGATGATTCACATATCTGCCTGGGGCCTTAGAAACCAAAATATAATCCTTGGTGTATGTGAGAGGGAGGGGGATTCCAGTATATTAAAGAAGCTATTTAAGGCAATAATGTTATATATATGTACATAATTATTGATATGTTTAAATATTTTTGAATATGTGAAAATTTCTGTTATTTTTATTTTGGAAAAGTCATAAACATATGATAATAGACAGTAATCAATAGAAATTGTATGCTGTAAATGCTATTTGCATTCAAAAAAAATAAATTCCCCCTTTAAATGCAACTTTAGTTATATAGAAATAAAGCGATTACAGTAAATATATAAAAGATTTAAGGAAACAAAACTGTTTATTTTTTCTATTTTCCTTACTGTACAATAGACTTTTCCATCACATTATATAATTTTTATTGGTCAATATCTGTAGAAAAAGTAATGAGCTTTGTTTCCTTAAGCATGTATATATTTACTGTAATAGCTTTGTTTCTACATAACAAATAGAACTGCATTTAAAGGAGAGGCCCCCTTTTAGATGCAAAAAGCATTTACAATATAAAATTTTCATTTAATTATTGTCTGTTATTACTTGCCAGTAATTTTTCTAAAATAAAAATAACAGAAATTTCCATGTATTTAAAAATATTTAAACAATTATATCTGTTAAAAAATTATTAAAATTATATATATATATACAAGATTATTAAAAAGGCATTTCTATCTTTATTTTTTATAACTTATTATTAGTTTAATACTTATCAATGCCATATTGGGTTCTGATTTCCTTCACTGTTAGCAAGAATAAACTCATAAACATCAAAAGCTAAGAATAAATGTAACTATTCTATTTTTGATTCTTTACTGAAATATTAAAAGAGTTGTTAGTTAATTCATAATTTGAAAAAGATTATTTTTAATTGTGTGTGCATAAACACTGATGTATGTATGTGTGATAATATTAAGTAGCATTAACTTTAATTTATGCTATCTATAAAAATTATATAATCTTTCAAATGGCAATGTTTGATAAATAAATGAAACAGCCTCTGTTAGAACACATGTTCTTGCCATAACATGTCACTAGAAGAGATTGTTTTTATTTTAATCAATATCACCACTTGAAACATCATAAAACTTTTACAGATAACATAAGTTAAAATTATTCACTATTATTACATATTATGTGATTTTTAATTAAATCATATACATGTATACAAACATATTCAGAATGAAGACATCTAGGAAATTTATCTAAAAAACAAGCAAAATTTCCCAGTGGTTATACTTCACTGATATACCTATAGCTTATGTTATTTTATAGAAAGCTAATCTAGACAAATTCAGTCTAGTGAATGTTAACAATATTTTATTAAGTTTAATTCAGATTCAAATTCCCAAGACAGTGTTATCATTTATTCATGGTTAATAGTTTTATGGAAGCTCTGATTTTTCATTTACGTATAGTATTAAAAACTTAACAGTGCAAAATATTATATAAATTTATTTAGAGTGAAGATATCTCCAAAACTATCTAAATAATGTGAAAAATCTCATAGCATTAACATCTAGTTGCTATGTCAATAAAATAGATTTCAGTCAAGTTGTTATATAAAAAGCTAATTCCAACTATGAGATTAAAATTCACTTTGCAATAATTGTTATCAATGTCTAATTAAGTTCACTTTTAATAAACATTTTCAAAGTAGAGATTCATTTTAATAATATTGTGAAAGATGCAATTTTTTTATTTATTAATATGTGACAGATAATATTGCATGGGTAAAACATATTAATAAAGAATTGGATGTTTCACAAAGTCATTAAAGATATGTGTTGCCTTAATTTATGTGAATTTAAACTGAACATAATTAAGTTTAGTTAATATCTATTATAAACTTAATTTTATTCTCACATTTGACATTGTCTAGATTAGCTTCCTAAACAGAATTCATTTTTGTGTGTAGCAACTACATGTTTATACTGCATTACTTTGCATGTTGTTTAAAGTACAGCATTTAGAGAGGTCTTCAATAATACACACACACACACACACACACACATATATATATATATATATATATATATATATATATATATATATATATATATATATATTGTGACAGTATGGAGAAATGGATGAATCTGTTGTAATGGAAAACCATCATTAGGAATACCAAGTCAAAATATAATATAGAATACAAAGTTAAATATAAAATGAATGACTAGTAACATAATGAAAAATAAGTCTGAAAGATCAGCACAGAACTAACTATAAGTATAAGTCCATCAGCATTACATGAAAGCAATAATCATTCATTATCATGAATGATCAACAATAAAAATTAATCAAACTCAATCTTGTAACTGGATTTGAAAGTGGTCCATCATAGACCAGGCTAATTATTTAGCCTCTTCCAAACATAGGACATCCTATACAAACACTAATTATCTGGATGCACATACTTGGGTGCTACTCCATTAAACTATAACAATAAATTAAATAATGCTGAGCTAGTAAAAATATCCTGACCATCATCAATGCTCTGGCTTCTTAGTACCATTAATGCACTGGCCAACAATAAACTTAATTTTTAAATAAATAATTAAAATGAAATGTAGTTCATGGACTTTAAAGAATATCCTCTTTGTGCAACAACCAGGATCACCACCAACTGGAGTCCACCAACACTAAACAAATCCCTTACTCTATATAACTGTTATGCACAAATCTAGCTCAGGAAGCAATAACTCTATAAACTATAATTGTGAGCAACAGAAAATAAATAAATAGGCAGCTTATTATAAATCACTTCAAATAATTTCTAGGTTTACCCTATTGTGAATAAATAGTTTTATTGGGATTATTTAAAAAATCCTAGAACATTATTGTCATAAAGTAAAGTCATATACACTGCAATTTATGAAACAGGAATTGGATAGAATAAAGAAATTAAGATTAAAAAATATTTTAAACCAATTATTTAATAATTAATTGATTAACAATAAGCAAAAAGTGACATGATAGTATAAAATTTTAAACATTCATTTCATAAAAAAATATTTTCATAAAAATTATAATTAATTTTGACTTCTATTCATAAATTAACTTTTAATTAATTATTTCTTTAAAATAACTAAGAGTTGAAAAACATTTTCAAAATCAAAGATAACAATCCTTCAATTAGCTTAATTAATCTTTTGTTAAGTTTTAGGAGAGAAAAATAATGTTTAAAAAAATTAAGATTAAAAAATACATATTTCACAATTTGAAAACATTAATTTCATGTCTTATAAAAATATTACTTTTATATATAAAAAAACTTTTTTTTCTATTAATAAAAAGAGGGTGCACACAAAAATCTCCAACCATAGTTTTATATTTTTATGTGGAGTCCTTCCCAATTATAATTTCCAGTTCCAGTTGAGTTTTCCTCTTGAAGGCTTCCATGCATGAACATGACTAACTTGTCCTTTTTCTAGTGTGCAGTATTTCCTTCCATGTTATCAACAGCAAAATTTTATCTATTTTTTTAATAAATTTCTCAGGTAAAACTAACACAAACAGAGACTTGTGATTTTGGTTGCAGATAAGGTTGCATACTAGGTTAGATGTTAACTTTTCCTTCTCTACATTTTTATTCCAGTGAAGGCAGGTTACATGGAGGAATATGATATATAGCTTTTATTTAAATTTAGCACATGGTTTTCATTGTACAAACCATTTTTATGACTAAATTCATAGTATGCTAAAAGCTTGGTTAAAACTTCTGCAATTCTATGTAGTAGTTTGGTAAAGATTCATGATGCACTATATAACATTTTGGTAAAGACTTCTGCTTCTTTCTTCTTTATCGTGATTGAAAAAAGTTAATAGTTCTTTTCAATTTACTTTAATCCTTTTAAAAACAACTTTATAGAATTTTTATCAAAATATGTTATACAAGCTTTAATTTAAAAAAATTGTTAATTAAAATAGATAGGAAATTTTATAATTATCAGTATATCTATTGTAATATAAAAACATGCTTGTTTTAATTTTAAAATCAGAATTAATAAAATATTAAATGAGACCTTTTTAAATATTTAATTTACAATAAAAAAATTAAATTCAAAATTATTTAATCCTTAACTGTTATTCCAATATAATATAAAAAATATCTATGAAAGAAATTTGTTTGTGTTTATTTCTACTTTTCATTTCAACTTTATATATATATATATATATATATAAAGTATATATATATATATACATATATATATATATATATATATATATATATTGTACCTATATTGATATAGGCACATATAATTTTATCTAAAATTATATTATTAAAATAATCGTTCATAAAAGAAAACAAAATTAAACGTTGAAGAGTTTATTGCAGTTTGTTTTAGAAAAAAGATAAGAATTAAATAGTTTTCTAGCGTTAGTTTTTGAAATAAAAAAAGCTACAATTAATTAATCAAAAGGGGGGAGGGGGAGTCTTGGTTTGAGAAATGAAACTAAGGGTTATAAAAGGAAGTAAAGAGTTTTTATTAGTATTCGTAAAAATATAATTTAAAAAGTTAAAACGTACAAATCTCTTTTCATTCAAGTTTAATTAAAGAAAAAAATAATGTTAAAACTAAATAGTAAATTGTATTAAAAATATATGTGCATATATATGTGCGATTTGTAAATAAATAAAATGTATGCGAAATAAAAGAAGATTATCATTAAAACCACGGCAATGGCTATTAATAAAATAAAACAACACGTTTTATTGCATGGCTATTACTAATTAAACAATCTTCCAAAACACGTTTATCAAATGATTATCATTGGAATTTGACAACAGATCTTTGCCGGAGATATCAGAAAGACAACAAGGCGCAGGTATAAATAGACCTTTTTTTTATCGGATGGGAATCAGTTCACAAAGTAATTGAGTAGTGCAGTTCAGAAATTAATTGAGCAGTTAACAAACAAAATGCAGTGTTGAGAAGATCTTGGGAACGCACGTTTATCTCCAGCCCAGATGTCCGAGAAAACAGCAGATCTGCCCGTGAAATAATGTCAGCTTAACATCTTAAAAAATCTCCGTCAGCATCTATTTGTCTCCGATGGTAATAATCGTGAAAATCAGGAAACTCAGCAAGGAAATGTCCCAGCCGGCTGGAAGCATTCATACTGGAACCATTCATACTGGAAGAAACAACTAACAAGAAGAAAACAAAGTGTTAAATCTACGTTCAAAATCCTAGGTAAAAACATTTGCTTATTTCGTTTATACTGTAATAGCCATTGCATTGCTTTAATTCGTATGAATCTTTCAAGAGTCTAATTATATGAACTCTATATCATACATAAATGAACTATTGATGTGTGTGATTAAATTTCAAATGCTATGTAGTCCTTTATTATCATTATTATGTGTGTGCATGAGTTAATATGTGCGTGATCATTATATCAATATTTATTAGTTAAATTAGAGTGTTCTGTTATTAAATCTATAGGAATATTTAAACTATTTAGAAATGTTAATTTAAAATATGCGTGTGTTTTATTAGAATTATAAAATGTTTAAATTTAGTAAATAAATGTTAGTTAATAAATTATCTTTAAAATTAAACTTTATTTGTCGGTCAATTCTTTTTATCAATTCTTTTTATCAATTCTTTTACAATTCTTTTTATAAATTCCTTTTACAATTCTTTATCAAGTCTTTTAACCACTAATTATGTATAATCTATTAGTGATTACAAACAGCTGAGCTAGTCGTGGATTTAGGCATTGAGTTAGTGGCCATTGCTCAAAGTGCATTATTTATTCATCCTTGAATAGATAGCTGGCGCCCGTGTTTATACACAAACAAAAAAAAGTGCTTTGAACTTGGTGTTCAACTCAACAGCCGAGAAGAAGCTATGTCCTGGAAATGTAACGTTAGTTATATACTTTATAGCTATCGTTTGGGCATACATACTCTCCGAGTATGTTCTTCTCTGCCTAAGAGACCGGTGTTTCGAATCCACACATTCGAAAACGGTTCAAATGGCTAGACCCAACCATGGGGCTGAACTTCTAAGAAACAATAGTTAATTAAATACTTTGTTTCTTGTTGAAAATGAAAAATAAATTACGTATGTAAAAGTGTTTTAATTTAAAAAAAAAAAAAAAAGAATTGACCGAAACTTTCTTTTTTTTTTTCGAAATGAAAAGAGATTTTGACATTTATGCTATCAAATCAGAGTCAATTGGGTGTTATGGGCAGAGTTAAAGCATTAAGAGTGGGTAGTGAAAATGACAAAAGGCTGGAGCTAGCGTGAGTTTCCATCTTAGTAAGAAAAATAAATAAATAAGTTGTATTTAAATTTAGTTTAACGTAAGCGCTAGTTTGAAATAAAAAATAAAATACATGGTGTCAAAATGGGAAAAGATATAGAGCTGGAGGAAGTAATAAAAAGAGTAGAGGCATTAGAAAGAGAACATGAGAATGGGAAAACATGGGTGCACATACATAAAATGGAGGCAGTAAATCAGCTGCTAAAGATAAAAGCATTCTCAGGGAACAGAGGGGAGAATCCGAGTGATCACTTAGAGAGCTTGGAACGTTATTGCACTTTGAATAGTTTAAGCGAGGGAGCAAGAATTGCTTTAGCTTGCAGTCACATACAGGGAGAAGCCCAACTCTGGTGGAATTCATTACGTGTAAAACCGACAACATTCGGTGAATACAAGTGTTCATTGTTGGCAAACTATTGGGGGGAGGAGCTGCAGGAAAAGGTTAAGTTTCAAGTAGAGCAGGACAGGTGGCAGACGGGGGAGTTATTTATTACATTTTTTCGTAGACAAATAGCGAAATTGAGATCAATCACAGCATACAAATTATCGGAGCAGCATATTATGCGTATAGTTAGGCGTGGTTTACCTGAGAAGGTGGAACAAATGATGATTGGCAAGCAAACGGTAGAGCAGATGGCCGAAATACTAATGGCATTGGACAACAATAGGGGGATGGTGGATGGTCAAGATGAGGATGGAAATGCAGAAGTTGATTGTATGCAAGTAGCGAATCTGGTATGTAGTGGAGAAGAAAGCACACCCGTGATGGCACCTCAGAGCTGTCCAAAAATAGAGATAAAGGTAGGGGGGTTGAAACTAGTGCATTGTTTGATTCGGGGAGTCAGGTATCGGTAATGTCACAGGAAATGTTTAATAAAATAAGTGACATTGACCCGGAAATTAAAATATTGCCTTTAAAAACAGTATATGTTTTGTTGGCTAATGGTAAGAAGGCGAAGTTGGCATCCAAACAGGCATGGGTGAAATTACACATGGCAGAGGGAGAATATATGCATGTTCTGTTGATTTTGGAGGGACTGATTCATGAGGTTATATTAGGCTCGGATTTTATGTACAAAACAGGCTGTGTATTGGATTATAAACGAAGCCGGGCAGAAATAAACAACGTAATAATTCCATTTACAAAACACCAGAAGGATGAGATAAATAGACAGAGTGATGCACAAAGTGCAGTAATGGAAATAGAGATAGGGGAAAAGGTGGATGAGTCAAAATGCATAAATGACAATCAAAGAGACCAACTGAAGAAACTATTCAATAGATATGAAAGCGTATTTTCCGAGGTTCCGGGGGTAATCCAAGGGTATGAACACAGGATAAGGCTTATGAAAGACCAACCATATCAAGCCCATGCATATCCCATACCTCATCAATATAGATGTGAAGTAGAAGAACAAATAGACAAAATGCTTAAATGGGGGATTATATCTAAATGTTCGTCTCCTTTTAATAACCCCATCGTAACTGTAAAAAAAAAAGATGGATCAATTCGGTTATGTTTGGATGCACGGCAGTTAAATAAGATAACAATAGCTGATACTAATGCTCCACCGCCTATGAGCGAATTGTTATTGAAATTTCAAAATAAGAAAATATTTTCGACGTTCGACTTAACTGCCAGCTACTGGCAAATCAAACTTCATCCAGAGGATCGGAAATATACGGCATTTAAATATAACGGACGTGCATATAATTTTAACCGGATTCCCTTCGGGCTAAAAAATAGTGGGGCAGGGCTTATACAATGTCTGGATCAAGTATTGTCAGATGATATTAAGAATTTAGTTATAATGTATGTAGACGACATTGTGGTGGCGTCGGAAAGTATAGATGAGCACTTTGCGCATTTAGAAATGTTGCTGGGGGAGTGTGAGAGAAAGGGAATTCAAATTAATTTAAATAAGAGTAAGATAATGACTGACGAGGTCAAGTTTTTAGGTCATATAATTACAGAAAGAGGGATATTACCTAATCCTGAAAAAATCCGAGCAATACAGGAATTCCCCACACCCCGGAATAAAAAACATATTAAATCTTTTCTCGGACTCTGTAATTTCTATAATCGATTTTATAGAAATTTTTCACTTGACATGGAGCCGTTATTGCAGTTATTAAGAAAAGGGAAATCGTGGGTGTGGAATGAGCAGCATGAGCGCAGTTTTCAGAGCATGAAGGCAGGATTTTTAAATAAAGTTATGCTGTCATATCCCGATTTCGACAAACCATTCTTTGTACAAACGGACAGCAGCGGGTTTGGATTGGGGGCTGCGCTATTTCAGATACAGGACAAGGGACAGCACAGAGTTCTTTGTTTCATTAGCCATTTACTAAGGGGACCGGAAGTGAACTACACTGTAACCGAGAAGGAAGCCTTGGCTATTGTGTGGGCATTCAAGAAATTCAGGCAGTATTTAGTAGGCTCTGAAGTGGTAGTAGTCACTGACCATAAGAGCCTTGAATTTATTAATCACAGCTTCTTGAATAATAGCAGGCTAATAAGGTGGAGCTTATTCCTGCAAGAATTTAATTACAAAGTGGCTTACTGTCGTGGCAAAGAGAATATTGTGGCAGACACCTTAAGCCGATATCCGGTAGCTCAAGAACAACACTTGAGTTGTGACAGAGCGTATATAGCTGCCGCCAAAATATATAAAAGAAATGGGATAGAAGACGAGTTGCACAGATTAAAGGAGCAGCAAGAGGAAGATAACGATTGCAAACAAATAATAGAGTATTTACGCAATCAGCCTGTAATGAAAACAGCCAATAATCCACTGTGGAGGGACTGAAATCACTGTTGTTTAAAGGGAGGACTCTTACAGCGTGTGTTATGGAAAAAAAAAAACACGCATTATTCTTCCGGTCGCCATGAGAGAGCAAATGATTAAATATGCGCATAACACTTTCGGACATTATGGGGCAAATAAAGTGGAAGGATGGCTGAGTCATTGGTTTTACTGGCCAGGAATGAATGCCAATATTACAGACGTGATTGGTAGATGCACCATATGTTCAGCAACCAAGCCTGCTAACACATCAGGAGTCGGGCCGCTGCAACCTATATATGCCCAACGCCCGAACAGCTTACTAGCGATAGACTTCTACGGACCTCTGCCTCCATTCAATAAAATGAAGTATCTCATGGTAACATATGACGTGTTTTCGAAGCTGGTAGCGGCATATCCAGTAGCCCAAGCGAACGCAAGACAGACTATTCGAGTTTTGGAGCAACAATACTTTAAAACTGTAGGAATTCCAGACAGAATTCTGTCGGATCATGGAACACCCTTTATATCTAGCGAATGGAAGAAATGGATGGACAGACGTGGGATAAGACATATACTTACGTCGATTCATAACCCTCAGTCTAATCCATGTGAACGGGTTATGAGGGAGTTGGGGCGTCTATTTCGGGTTTATATACAGGATGATCATCGCAAATGGGTGAAAGAAACATCACGAATAATCAACATGATAAACTGGTCAAGAAATGAGTCTACAGGATTCGAACCTGTTCGGCTACATTTTGGAAGAAATATTCCGTATCCGTTTGAGACTAAATTGCCAGTGGGGATAAATCCAATCAACCAGAGAAGAGATGCTAAGCAAGCGCTCAACCGGTTAAGAAAAATGGGCAGGCTATGGCAGCAGAGGCAGGGAAGACCTAAGGCTATATTCAGGAGGGGAGATGAGGTCATGGTGAGAGTTCATCCGGTGAGTCATCCTGAAAAACATATATACAAGAAATTCCAGCCAATATACGATGGCCCTTATATCATCAAACGGCAATACGGTAATAACGCGTTTGTGATAGCACAGGGAATAGAGGAAAAAGGAACATATAATGCCCGGTCATTGAGGTTAGTGAAAAGAGAAAAACAACCACCGGACAGGCGGTAATAATACTAAATGAAATTTAGGAATAATAATAATAACAAGGAGGCATTATTGAATAAAAGATTTTTTCCCCACGCACATATTACGTAAGAAGAAATGCTTGTAAATAAACAGTTAAAAATCAATAAAATCAAGTTAAATAAGTAGGTCAAATGAATGATTTAAGAGTAACAATTATAGGATTAAATAAATGAATAAAATAAAGGGTTTGATTAAAGTGATCGAATTAAACAAATAAATAACATGTCAATAAAATAAAAAAATAAATAAATTAAGATTTAATGTTGACAGAGATAAAATGGTCAAAAATGACGCATTTTACTCTCAAAAAGGAGGAGCGGTGTAATGTACCTATATTGATATAGGCACATATAATTTTATCTAAAATTATATTATTAAAATAATCGTTCATAAAAGAAAACATAAAATTAAACGTTGAAGAGTTTATTGCAGTTTGTTTTAGAAAAAAGATAAGAATTAAATAGTTTTCTAGCGTTAGTTTTTGAAATAAAAAAAGCTACAATTAATTAATCAAAAGGGGGGAGGGGGAGTCTTGGTTTGAGAAATGAAACTAAGGGTTATAAAAGGAAGTAAAGAGTTTTTATTAGTATTCGTAAAAATATAATTTAAAAAGTTAAAACATACAAATCTCTTTTCATTCAAGTTTAATTAAAGAAAAAATAATGTTAAAACTAAATAGTAAATTGTATTAAAAATATATGTGCGTATATATGTGCGATTTGTAAATAAATAAAATGTATGCGAAATAAAAGAAGATTATCATTAAAACCACGGCAATGGCTATTAATAAAATAAAACAACACGTTTTATTGCATGGCTATTACTAATTAAGCAATCTTCCAAAACACGTTTATCAAATGATTATCATTGGAATTTGACAACAGATCTTTGCCGGAGATATCAGAAAGACAACAAGGCGCAGGTATAAATAGACCTTTTTTTTATCGGACAGGAATCAGTTCACAAAGTAATTGAGTAGTGCAGTTCAGAAATTAATTGAGCAGTTAACAAACAAAATGCAGTGTTGAGAAGATCTTGGGAATGCACGTTTATCTCCAGCCCAGATGTCCGAGAAAACAGCAGATCTGCCCGTGAAATAATGTCAGCTTAACATCTTAGAAAATCTCCGTCAGTATCTATTTGTCTCCGATAGTAATAATCGTGAAAATCAGGAAACTCAGCAAGGAAACATCCCAGCTGGCTGGAAGCATTCATACTGGAACCATTCATACTGGAAGAAACAACAAACAAGAAGAAAACAAAGTGTTAAATCTATGTTCAAAATCCTAGGTAAAAACATTTGCTTATTTCGTTTATACTGTAATAGCCATTGCATTGCATTAATTCGTACGAATCTTTCAAGAGTCTAATTATATGAACTCTATATCATACATAAATGAACTATTGATGTGTGTGATTAAATTTCAAATGCTATGTAGTCCTTTATTATCATTATTATGTGTGTGCATGAGTTAATATGTGCGTGATCATTATATCAATATTTATTAGTTAAATTAGAGTGTTCTGTTATTAAATCTATAGGAATATTTAAACTATTTAGAAATGTTAATTTAAAATATGCGTGTGTTTTATTAGAATTATAAAATGTTTAAATTTAGTAAATAAATGTTAGTTAATAAATTATCTTTAAAATTAAACTTTATTTGTCGGTCAATTCTTTTTATCAATTCTTTTATCAATTCTTTTTATAAATTCCTTTTACAATTCTTTATCAAGTCTTTTAACCACTAATTATGTATAATCTATTAGTGATTACAAACAGCTGAGCTAGTCGTGGATTTAGGCGTTGAGTTAGTGGCCATTGCTCAAAGTGCGTTATTTATTCATCCTTGAATAGATAGCTGGCGCCCATGTTTATACACAAACAAAAAAAAGTGCTTTGAACTTGGTGTTGAACTCAACAGCCGAGAAGAAGCTATGTCCTGGAAATGTAACGCTAGTTATATACTTTATAGCTATCGTTTGGGCATACATACTCTCCGAGTATGTTCTTCTCTGCCTAAGAGGCCGGTGTTTCGAATGCACACATTCGAAAACGGTTTAATATATATATACATATACATGCACACACACACACCACTATGTTGTTTTATGCTATGAAACACATAAATATCTCAGTATATATATATATATATATATGATAGATTGAATGTTTGTCATTATATTACTCAGCTATAATGTTTTATATATATAACAAGCAATAGCACTCTAAATAATATAAAACAAATTAATGTGATATCAAATCTTCAAAATTCTGACTACAATTTTTCAATATTTTATTCTATGCAGGACACATGCTTCAGACCCAATTATTTTCAATTAGTTGCCATGAAAGAAGACTAATCTCACATTAAACACAGCCACTTTATTTTCTTTTAAACACCACCAATATGAATCATTTGATGCTAAAGTTTGATTTTTTCAACTTATACATACACTTACAAAACAAAGTTGTGAAAATGCATTTTTTCAGAAGAACATAGAATGATAAAATCCTTATATAAATGTGTTTACATCATTAATATATGAAAACGAATAACAAGAGATAATAAATTAACACAAAATAATTCTAACCTAATGAACTGTCCATTTATAGTCAATTAATGCAGATTTTTAATATGTTTGTTTCTTTTTCACATATACAAACACTTTTATATGTATGTGTGCTGGATTTTATGGTGTGTAGGTGTGTGTATAAGAATGACCAAAAAAACTATTCATCCAGGAAGAGATATATTCAGTGGAGGAGGCTCATCATAATAAATTGTAGGTATGCATAACATTGCTTCTGGAAAACATAAATTTCTTAGACATACATATAATTTTACAATGCAAAAAAAGGAAAAAAAATATTGGTTATTTAAAAATTTAATGAATTTTTTAAACTTTACAAATTCTAACCTAGAATTTTTATTTGGAATTTAGTTACTCCTGTTCTGTAAATAAAACTTGAGATGTTATTAAAACACTAGCAAATAATTTTGAATTCCTCATATACACCTGGGTCTCTTTTTACATGGACTTATTTAACACGATTTTGAAGTTATGCGATTCGTGTTTCACCGGAAGTCGATTTCCGATAATGCGCTATTACTTTAAATAATAAATTTCGCACACTTACGTTATATTGAAAGTAATAGCACATTATTGGAATTCAACTTTCATCTTAGTAATTTCAATATTTTCAGTGCTATTTATAATAATAAGATTTTATGTAATAATGAAATTGAAATCATGATTTCCACATTTTATGTATACACATATTAAATTTTACAAGATTATAATGTGAATTTGTTCAAACATTATGCGTGTTTATTTTGCATTTTAAATTACATTCTGTTTTTGCTTTTTAAAAAAGAACGTAATCAATTATTATTTTCTTATTAATGACACTAATCATTAACATGCTCTTAAATTCCAACAAGAGCTAAATGGTTGTATGTCTGGATATCGCGAGCTTCATAAACAATAAAATCATCGTCTCAAAGATTAATTACTAAGTACATTGTCACCAGAAAATCATAATAATTAAAATGTGTATAAAAAAATGTAAATTACTGTATTGTAAATTATGCATAAAAATATATTATTTTGAATAAAATTAAATATTATAGTTAAAAAAAGTTTGTCTTATATCAATTTTTTTCAAATATGAAATTTTTTATTAGTCATATTTTATTTCCTTATTTTTTTGCGCGAATTTTTAAGTAATTCTACATTGGTGCTTTGCTTTTATGCAAATTTTGAAAAATCACAGACCACATCTCCCCCTTTTCAATGTAAGTTACGTCTATTTTTGCACAATTTCATTTGCGTGTGTTTTCTGAGGAACCTATTTATCACGTAAAACGAGACCCAGGTGTATTCAAAATAATGCTGAAAACTTTTTCTTATGATATTTCTCAGCATTAATGATTTTTTTTATCAATATTTACATGCAGAAAAACCTGGAAGAGCATTTATTATCATTTACTCATGAAAATGTAATTGATGATAGTCATTTATAAAGTTTAAATATATAGTTATTTAAAGAAGGTGGAGAGCATTGGCTTGTAATGGATAGCACATCCAATGCAAATGGAAGTTGAAGATTTTTTTAGACAATTCATCCATAATCACTCAAATTATCAATCCAATTATTACTAGTTATTCTTATCTAAAAGACAAAGCAAGGAAAGATAAAAATAAAAACTATTAACAAATAACAGTGTCTTTCCCTTCATTGTAATCTTTAAAGGTATTCTGAAAAGATTTTTATTCTATAGTTGATTATGTAATGCAATTTTACGACTTTTATTATGTTAAAAATAAGCTTAGGTTAATATCTGTTAAAAAAGAAAAAGACAGCAACACTAACAACAATAGCAAAAAAAAAAAAAAAGAGATTATAAAAATTTTGCAGATTAGAGCTTCAGGAAATGTTGCAAAAGTTATCAGATGAAAGAAGTAAATTAGGACTAAATGTAAATGTTAAAAAAGAAAATGTTCAATGAATTTTCTTAAAAGATGAAAATAAAGATTAATACATTGTACAGGCTTAAACCTGCATTTATAATATGTGGGATTTGAACTCAGACTTTCACATGACCCACTACTCTCAGTGCCATCTCATATTGCTGGCCCACTTATCACACATATGTTGAAAAGATAAATAATCACCAATATATGTATTTCATTCTAAACCAGCGATCATCAGTTGGTCTAGATTACTATCCTCACACATATATACAATCAGTGCTCAGCTTTATATTAAGATAGCAAAGCTTCATACTTTAATGGACAGGCTTCAAATTACTCCAACTCACAACTCTTCCACCTTCCATTTCATTGAAAATCTGATGATGGAATGTTCAAAGCCCTTGTTAGTGCCAATGTTGTCATCCTACCCATGTTGACATATTAGTCATTCTGACCCCTCATGTACAGGAGAATAATCCATTTATACATTCATAAATGAGGGATGGGCAGATCTTTTACACACTATTTATATAAATTAATACATTGTACAGGCTTAAACTTGAATTTATATATGTAATATATGCGGGATTCGAACTCAGACTTTCACACGAGTGAGTCAGAAATATGAGATGGCACTGAGAGTAATGGGTCATGTGAAAGTCTGAGTTCAAATCCCGGATATATTACATATATAAATGCAGGTTTAAGCCTGTACAATGTATTAATTTATATAAATAGTGTGTAAAAGGTCTGCCCATCCATCATATATGTATGTATAAATGGATTATTCTCCTGTACATGAGGAGTCAGAATGACTAATATGTCAACATGGGTAGGATGACAACCTTGGCACTAACAAGAGTTTTGAACGTTCCATCATCAGATTTTCAATGAAATAGAAGGCTGAAGGGTTGTGAGTTGGAGTAGTTTGAAGCCTGTCCATTAAGTATGAAGATTGGCTATCTTAATATAAAGCTGAGTGCTGGTTGTATATATATATATATATGTGAGGATAATAATCTAGACCAACTTATGATTGCTGGTTTAGCATGAAATATGTATGTGAAAGTCTGAGTTCGAATCCCGAAAATAAAGATTGAATATGATGAGTTAAAAGAAATTAACTACTATAAATGGAAACATATTGGATAAAATTAATCATAGAATTAAATTTGGTTGGAGTGCTTTTGGTAGAAATAATTTAATATTAAAGGGAAATATGCCTATGTTTTTGAAAAGGAAGATTTTTAAATAAAAGTGTTTTACCAGTTCTTACTTATTGATGTGAGACTTAGACACTTAATAGAAGAGCAATACAGAGATTTCAGACACTCAAAGAAGTATGGAGAGGTGCATGTTAGGAGATAAAGCAATACATGGGTAAGAGAACAAATAAGTGTTACTGACATCGTTGAAAAAATTAAAAGACTGAAGTGGAGCTGGAATGGACATATTGTTAGAAGAAATGATAATAGATGAATAATTAAAATCTTAAACTGAATTCCAAGAGATTGTAAAAGACCCAGAAAGAGATCACATGTGAGATGGATGGATGAAATAAGAAAGTGTGCAGGAGTGATGTGGAGAAGAAAAGCTAAAGATTGGAAAAGATGAATTTAACTTGGAGAGACTTTCATCCTACAGTGAATTAATAGTTATTGTTGATGTCGATGACACATTAAATGTATTTATAGAGTACATAAGTATAAGAAGTGATTTTTTTCTTCTTACTTGAAACTCAAATGACACTAAATATACTTTTAATGTTAACATTTTAATAATACTTTTAGTTTATTGAAAATATACTATGAAGGACTTAAAAGTCTATATTTTGTTTGTAAATATTTTTGATTTCATTCTCAACAAAGCAACAATCTCTGAGCCAGCCATTCAAAGTATTATAGTAATTGCTTGATAAAAATCAAATTATTATTATATTGTAGTTTAATCATATAAAAAGGTTTAAGTAATAATTGTGATATAACAATAAAGATAATGTGTTAAAATAATTTAAAATTCGGATAAATTATAAAATAAGATAATCACATGGTATCATCAATTTAGAATGCTTTCACATTTTAATCTGATATTAGGCCAAGGTTCTTATTCTTAAAAAAATAAAATTAAATTAAAGGTATGTTAAACAGAAATAAATTAAAAGTAATCACTAAAAGTATTAAATTTTACAAACAAATTATAGTTGTAAAAATTATCAAGCATTGATGGTTGAGAGGTCAGCGACAGCAGTTTTACAGTTGTCCCAGATTAGCGGATTCGCTTCTTGGCTGATGCTATGACATATGAGAAAAAAAGTTATAATAATAAAATTAATAATCATCGCAATAATTTGCAATAGTAAGTAAAAATCAACTTAAGTATGATAGTGATGTGAAACAAATATTAGAAGAGAATAAATTATTAAAACACAAATAAACAAATATGCTAAAAGAGTATTAAAAGGAAGGTAAAAACACTGATCTTTTACATTCATACATACAATTTATTAATTAAGTAAGACTAAAATAGATTTATTTTATTTTAATTAAAAAACACCCAATATTAATTTTTTTTTCTTTATTTATTAAATTATAAATTATTTGATTTTATTGAGATAAAATATTATAGGTATTTTTTTTATTATTTAAAATAGTATAAGAATCTTACCAAATTTCTGCAGAAATCGTTTTACATTTCTTAATAGTTATTTACTTAATAATAATTTTTAATGATTTTT
>JAQFVV010012412.1:11820444-12018252 GCA_028023455.1 Epiperipatus broadwayi
ATATTTTTATTGGACTTAATAAAATTGTACAGATGCATAATAAAAACACTTTTGTAAATGTGTTGACTCATCCATTGTTGGTCTGGAAAAAAGTATGCAAGAGCCATTCCTCCGCACTATGGCAGGTTATAAAATGAGCAGATACGTACTATTTAGTTGGTGCATTGCCCACCCCTGCCAGTGCAAAGAATGACCCAATAATGCTAACTTATCAGCTGGGATAGATGTAGTATGAATTCAATGCCCCTCTAGAAGAATCTGACATGTTGCAACACAGACTACTTCTTCTACAATACACTACAATGTGGATATATCGGGTCCAAAATTCATGTAGAGTCTGTAGGCCATACTAGTGAGGCCTCCATGTATTGTTAAACAAAAATCTAGAGTGGATAGCATCTTATCCTTGTCTTGAAGAGCTTTGTAAGCTTATCGCAAAAAAATACAGCATTGGGATCCGGTGTTAGTTGTGTTGAACTTTGTCCTGCACCTGTGTGTGCCCTAAAAAAGCATATGTCAGGGAAGATTGATAACCTGATTACTGTAAAGTCTCCAGAGGAAGAGACAACCCCTGATGTCCAGGATTTTATCCACTGCTATAATGCAGTGTTGAGAGATAATTCTTCGAATACTGTTATAGCCTGGACATACATTTAACAGGTAAATCAAAGGACTCTCTCCTCCTAGAACAGGCATGACAAATAGGATCTATTTTATTTAGAAACCAGTTTGTAGTATAAGAATGTATTAGTTGGCATGGAATCCATATTCACCTTAATCAGATAATCCAAAAAGTTTGGGCTCCAGTAGCAGATATTTAAATATTGAGGTGATTTTATGATTGCTGCACCCTAGGTGAGCATAAATAACTGTATTAACAGGATTCAGCAGGCAATGTGCCACCAGCCAGATGTTGATTTTATTATTAAACCCTGTTATTGAGTGCCCGATGTATAGAGATTGTTGTTTAATAATGGTGTCAAGCCATGTGTGTTTACTGGGGGGAGGTCTGTCAGTAGGTATTACAGTCTCTATAATATTTGATAGAGGGTATTTTTTTCCCCAGATTTACTAAAAGTGAATGCCCTTTTGGAAGTGATTGTCTGTATTGAATGGAGACCCATACCGTTCTGTTTCCTGTGAAACTGAAGTCTGCGGATGCTAATTGCAGTGGTCTGACCTCTCCATAAGAGCTGACCACAGAGCCTCTGAATCTGTGAGGTGAATAATTTGGTAACTGACATTATTGGCAGGTAGTAATTTATGCTTGCACATAATCTTCATATTAATAAGAGCAATCTTCCCTTGTAGGGACAGGGTATGTCCTTGACAGTGACTGAACCACCTTAGTAGCATTGCTTATGATGGTTTTTTGTAGGCAGACAGACATAGCAGTCTGTGACTTGAAGATAGGAAACCCCAGAAAACACTGAGGTTCCGTTAAAAAATTGGATAGTATTTTCCTACCAGTGTTGATGCACCAGGATGACGACTTGTGAGGATTGATGGATAATTTATAATCTTTAGTATAATTGGTAATTATGGAATGAAGTGTCTTCAGATATTTACGAGATGGAAGAATCACAAGTATGTCATCCATGTATGCAAAAACCTTGATGTTTTTCTTAAGCCGGGGCACATATATACCTGAAGCTGATCTAGCTCTTTAATCAGAGGGTCGATGTACTTTATGAACAAAAGGCCACTCAACGGTGAACCTTGTGGTATGGATCTTGAAGGGCCAAATCCATCTGAGTAATGTCCATTTATGGAAATATGAATATGCCTATTATTCAGGAGATTGTCCAATATCTGAATTATCTGTTTTAGATCGGTCCAACTGAGATAGCAATTCAAGAAGAATGTTGACATCTACTGTATCAAAAGCATTGGACACATCCAGCTGGACTCGCCACAGGCCGGGATTTTCTGTTAGATCTAATGTGATCAAGCAGAATTTTCACTTCGCCAATTGCAGTCAGCGCCGATGATCCCCTCCCTTGCATATTGAGAGGCCGATATATCCTGTAAAATGGCATTCTGAATTTTTTCTTTTATTATACCCTCCATGACTTTGAACAAAATTGGTGTCATCGATATTGGTCTGATACTGCTAAGAGAGGTAGGATCCCGGTTCTTTTTAATGAATGGAACCATGGCGAGGTTGGATATAGGTTAGGAATTACTCTCCTTTCAATGGCGAGATAGGTTAACATGTTTAATATAATCCTCGCAGTAAAAAAAATTAAGTGAGTGAACACAAACTTCGGGATAGCATGAATCCCAGGATGAACACTGTCAGGGAGACCCTGCAACCTACTGGTGATGTCTTGGAGTGTAATACCATGATCTGCCTCTCCGGTTGTGCTCACCCACTCCAAGGCAGGGTTTGTGCGGTGACCTAAGAGAAGGTTTTGAAAGTGGTTCTCTATGTGTAAAATCATATTCGCACCAGTAAGGCTACCACCATTGATGAGAGATCGGAAGGAACACTCCTGTTTCTTTCTGGATCTCCAGAGCCCACCTGAGATAGCCCCGGGTCCAGCAATGTTGAGCTGGCAGGTAATTCTTTGCATTTTTTGTAGCTATTATCTCTGCTACTGCTGATTGTTTTGATCTGTATGAAGCTTTTAACTCAAGTAAGTATTCAATGTTATGATCCTGACCATTGAAGTTTTTAATTTTCCAATTCAGGCTGTCTAATTCACGCATCAGTGTGGTTGTTCCCTTAAGCTTGAAAGTGTATTGAGTAATCAGTGACTGAATAATGCCTATAAATGTACTCCAGGCCTCGACCGGGTTGTAGGTATATGAGGTTCACCTTGTGAAAAAGAATGTAGGCCTCTGAGAAAGAATGCCTCAGTGGCATTGGTTTTAGTGAACATTCTGAGACTCTCGGTTGACTTTAATTTGTTGAAAGTTGTTCAGCTCTATGGATGCCATAATCGCAAAATGATCCGAAAAAGCTGTCGGTTGCAGTTTAGCCTCTATCCCATAGTGCAATCGAGCCGAGTAGAACATTAGATCAATGAGTGTACGACTGTTTTTTGTATAGAATGAAAATGCATCAGGTGGAAAGAATCCTCTCCCATTGAGAAATACTTTGTTGAGTAGGGGTAAATATTTCTTTGTGAAGGATTCATAGGAGATGTTAAAGTCACCGAGCAGAATGGTAGGTGCATTATTATTATTAGTAATTAGGTTAATTGTGTGGACTATTTTTAGCAGTGTTGCATGAACATTGGCGCTGCCATGCATAAATCACATTGAAAGTATTTCAAGGAGAAGGTAAACTCCAAGGCAATTAGGTTCTGATCTAGATAAATTGTTCTGAAGGAGGTTGGAGCCAGAAGATTATTTATTATTACCCCAACTCTCCTCCCTAGCCACATGACCTGTAGATAAATGGGTGAAACCTATTTTACTAAGTTCTGATTTTATGAAGTAGTTTGAGTTTAGGTGATATTTTGTTTCACCTATGAACAACATATGTGGTGAGTTTTGCCTAAAGAAATGCCTGATGGCATTAATACGACCGAGGGAATTAATACCTCGGATATTGACAGCAGAGATTAAACATTTATTGTTATCCATTGCAAGGTGGCCCGCTAGATTCCACCGCAGGCGGTTTCAATGAAGCATCAGCAGACTCTTTTTTTTTATTAATTTCCTTGCGGATGTTTTGAGGGATGTTTAAATCTGAAGTGGGGAGGTCCACAGGCAAACCATTGGTAGGATAACCAGTTAACAAATCAGATGGAAGATCTAATCTTGCGTTTCTTTCTGTGGCTCCTTTATGCTTATTGTTCGTTGCATTTGATATTGTGGGTTTCGACTTTTGCCTCACTGGGAATGCCATCTCTTCTTCTCCTGAGCTAGGACTAGATACAACCCATGGTTTTCTTTTATGACTGGTGCTAGGAGTGATGATTCTCTCCATCTCATCTGCAGACCAGGAAGCGGCAGAATCTACCGGTGTTTGGCAAGGATTGATATTTTCATTAGCCACAGCTATCAGTGTATCACTAGGACTTGGTGAGATGTTATATTTACCTTGGATGGAGTTAGGTTTAGGTATTTCCATCTTTTTTTTGTTTGGTTTGATCATCGTCTATATTGTTTTCACCAGCTTTATTACTAGATGCTGTAACTGAGCTAAAGCCTAGGCCTTCATGCAAACTCCTAGGTCCAGAATCGTGTGAATCTTTTGGTTTTGATTCCAATGGCCTTTGATTACTGTTTTGGTGACTATAGTTATGTGATGTGTTATGTTTGTAATCCTGATTACTGTTAATTAAAGAGGGCTGATTCCTTTCATGTATTAGGATACTTTTTTTATTTGTATACTTTAAGTTGAGTTCATCCTCCTGTTCTACATTGTAGTGTTGTGCACTCGGTTGTTGTGAAGGATGTTGTACCTCCGGAACTGAATGTGAAGTCTGTTGTTGCCTACATCTGTGAGTGCGACCTTTTTTTTGACCACAAGATGAACATATACGATTCAAACACTCCTTAATCAGGTGAGTTCTTTGTCCGCAGTAGAAGCACTGTGGCCTAACACCTGAAAAAGATAATATCATGGGACAGCCTCTAGCTGACAACACTGTTGGAATATCTGTTGGCACTATTCCCTTTTTAGGAGCAGTCTAAATGTTGCTTTGTTCGAGAGAATGTTGTTAAATGTTTTGTCAATTGGAAGGTAGGTGAAACTTGTCACCTTGCCAAAGGGTTCCAATATCTCTTGTAAATAAGATTCATCTATTCCTGTAATGCAATCTTTTATTGACTCATTTAGAGTGGATGATCTGTTTATATCTACAGTTACTATGATCTTATCATCCAATACTTTAAATTTGCTTTTAAAGTTATTCCTGCCAGCCCAGGTCTTGAATTCGACTGCTATATAGCGGTCATTCGGATGGGTAGAAATCCCTATGAATTTCATTTGCAATATTTGCTGTTCTAATTAACTCAAACAAGGCATTCATTGGAAATTTAAACAGAGCACACTTTTAGGTCCAGTTACCGCTAGTATAATGCTCTTATCATTGCTATAGTTAGCCAGTGATTTCAGAAGCATGTTTGGAATAGTCAGGTTAAAATTTGAGACAATATTATCCATTTGCTCCACTGAAAGTTGATTTAGTGTAATATTGCTTTCAATTGGATCCACTTGAACCAGATCATCTTCATAGTGTGATTACTGTTCTATCAACTCAAGAATGTCCATTCCCACAGTTTTTTGATTTGTATTGCTGCCTTGTTGATCAGTATTGTGACCTGCAGGAAGAAAGGGTTGGCCATTGCTAGAGTGGTTAACCGACCCAGATTGTGTCATTCCAGCCCGAGCTGCACTAGCATATGACATAGGAAGTGTGAAACATTTAGTTTCATCAGCAGGGTTAGTTTGTAGTTTAGTAAAATTTTCATTATTTGCTTGTGTGAGATTTAACAAATTATGATCAAGATCATCTTGTTTTCCCATCAATAAGGTATGTTTTGAAGTGACAGGAGGGGAGACATTATTGTGACAAGTGCTGAGTGGTGGATGACCAGCTATGGTATGAGATTCTAACGGATATTCAAACGATTGTGTTTGTAAATTATTTTTATTTCTATTTGGATAGTGAACTTCTTTGAGCCATCCCACATTATTTCTAGTGCTGTTATGAAAAATTAAACTGGGAAATGATTCACTATGTATTTGACTATGATTAGATAGTAATTTTGTGCTTGGATGCTTATCATTCAGGCTTAATGCAAGGGGATTTGTATATACAGTTTTATTAGCTTTTGGCCTATATGCGTTTATAATGTTCGTTTTGTCTTCTGATGTGGAAGAAAAACAATCAGCATCATCGGCTAGCACCCTCTGTTCACCAGAAATGGGTTGATTTTGAGTTAGCTGGTATGTTAGTATATTTTTGGGCAGGATTTTGGATGTTTGATGACTCAAACTGGGGTTAGATTTAGGTGTATTGTGCGACTCCCGGTTATTAAGTTTGGTTTTGCAGCCATTGGCAGTGCCATCCGCCTTCACGTGTACAATTGACATATTCTCAGAAATTGATGTATTAAGAATGGAATGGTTTTTTTTTTTAAATATTTCTTTTTGATTAAATTCCGGATTATTCCTATTATGACCTGATTTATTGAGATTGTCCGATTTACAATCATTATCCTGACAGTTATGCTCATCGGGTGTCTTGTAATTGATACACAATGTTGGCGTAATTACGTTGGTCTCTATTACGTTAGTCCCAGAGCACAAAATATCGGCATTATCGGAATTGAGATTTATATTTATTTCAACTCTGTCTTCTATTGTGAGTTCATTACTATTAATGGGGGTTGCCTCATCAGATAGAACTTTAGTTTTATTTTGTTTTGAAATATTAGGTGCTGTTTCATAATTGCTCTCACTGTTTTCAATTATTTCTATGATATGTTGTGTGTCTCCGCTATACGCTATTACATTTATTAAGAGCCTTAGACTTAAGCTTTACGTTCGAATTTTTATTCGCTACTGTTAATTCTATTGCTTCTACGTTTTGTCACTTCGACTGCAGCGCCAGTTATATCAAAGCATGGCGAGCAGTAATCTAAAGTGATGCAATCATTAATCATTTCATTTGACTTTCCGGTGTCCATTTCTAGAGGTTTTTTATCAGTGTGTTTTTTTTTTATCAATACCATTATTATTAATTTTGTAGCAGGTTTTTTTATTAGATTTTTTAAATAATCTAAGCGACTGTTGTTTCTTCTTCTTATGATTCGTTTTTTTATATTTGGTAAATGCGTTGGAGCTGCTGGCTGTATCATCGCTGTCTTTCGCCGGAACGTCAGCCGTGATAGGAACTAATTTATCTGTAAGTAAATCTTTGATTCCTTTAATTTTGGGGGTGTTTGAACAATTGTAACTTTTAATTAATTTCAGACATTTGTTATAGTTATTCTTAATATTACATGAGCTTCTAATGGAATGTATATCGAGACTATTTGTTTGCTCTTCTGCAACAGGCCCTGTTTTACCGCAATCAAAGCACTCAGCGTTTTGTGCAGAGCCTAGGTTCATGTTATAGTGCGGCCTTGTGGTTACGTTCATATTTACGTTATCTTGCAACTCGTTACTTTTATTTATTTCCCCTAAATTAGTTATATTAGACATATTTAAGGATTGTCCAAAAGACATATTTTGATTCAATGGATTTGGTGCTTCAATAAGATTGCTACAGCTGGCTGTTTGTATTTCTGCATTAGGCGAACTTCCAATGAAGTCTTCGTTGCTAATGTCTACCATTAGACCTTCGATAACGTCTTCAAGAGGTTTTTTCTGTACGACATATTTTATAGTTTTATTTATTTTTTTTATGATAAAGAAACGGATCCTTTTTTTTGGATCTTGTTAGAATACTCCAAGAACCTTTGTTAGATTTATTTTGTATTTTAATTTTCCCATAACTAGAATGATTTTGCTTTGTAATTTGGTCTATGTTAGCCGCTTTTATGCACGGACCAAATTTTACATTATAATTCGGATTGTGAGTAACCGAACTCACATTCATTTAGATAAAATATAAGAACCACTTACCTTAAACGATTTCAAGGCCTTTTTTCCGATGGTTATAATTTTAGGGAATCTTTAATAAAAAAAACTTTTGGGAGCTCAGGAAGGTGCTTCCTACTCAGACTATGGTAGGTGGCGTTTTACTATTTCTTAATAGTTATTTACTTAATAATAATTTTTAATGCTTTTTAAGAATATGAAATATTTTTCTAAATATCTATTATATATTACTATATAATTAGTTTTAATTTTAAGCAAATTGATAATTAAACCAACTAATTTTATAATAAAATGTATATAATTTAGCTCACTTTTCCATTTTTTCTTTCTTCTATTTATTACATTTGAGATATTGCATTCTTTCATATCTGTTTCACATCTATTAGCACAGTGGAAAAATGATAAATTTGATAATTGAAGATTTCTGAATACTAATATTGTGTTCAAATATCATATGACCTCTTGAGCAACTAATAATTTAATTACAGACATTAATGTTTCTCAGATAGGTTGAGAATATATGAACAAACTTATAAACTGTTTTTTATTACTTCATTTTTTTTGTCTTTTTGTAAACCTTTTTAGCTCTTTATCATTCTTTTGATTGACCAGCACCTGGGTATTTTTCTACTTAATTAGCTCCCTATCCATTTTAATAATTTGATTTCTATTATAAACATTTATCCTGCAGTGCTTTTCTTATATGACTTTCTTCAAAATAGACATATTGTCATATTAAACTTTAATAACCAGTGTTCAAAAATTTGTTATCAAAATTATTAATTTTTATCAGATAAATTTTTCCAAAAAAATGTATTTCAAATTACATTTATAATTCTGTGTATTAAACATTCTAAGCTCTATTTTGATCGTAAACTTTGTATTTACATTATTCTCCAAATCCCCAGAATTTTTCCTCTTTCATAAACTTAATTGCATGTCTCATCTCTTCATTTAGAACACTTGGCAATTCAAAATATGTATTTATAGGGACTACTTTGGTTTCTTGTTCTTTATTACTATATAATTTTTTATATAATTCTTTCACACATTTCCTGATATCAGTCCTTTTTTTTAATAATACTTTTATTTTTTCATCTTATTGCTGAAATAATTGTACTTCCAATACCAAAATGTTATTTTACGTTTATGAGACTATTATTTTCTTCTATAGCTTTTCTTTCCAATTTAAAATTATGTTTTTCTATAATGCCATCATTAACTTTTTTTTATATCTTTTTACAAAACTCTAGTTACTCAATTCTTTTCAATGGATTTTTAAAAAAATTCATATTCTTTCCTTTATGTTATGTCTTTTTCAGCAAAAAATTGACTGCTAAATTGTTGCTTTTTTACCAGCTGTTCTTGCAATTTTTAGTAGAGTATCAGTTATCTTTTTATTGACTTTAATCAAGTCTCAACTATATTCAATATCTGTTAATATATGAAAATAAGTTCAAGTGTTAATATTGTTTTTCTTAATAATTTTTGTCTCTCTAGTTTTGCATTAACACATATATCTCATTAATTGATGATCACTTCCTCTGTTTTACCAATTAAAAGCACTTCAGTTATGAAATATATATTTTCTATTATCAAAATGTATTCCAATTATGTGATAATAGATATTTATTCAATTTCTTTGAGCGTTGTTGCACTTAAGAATCAAAATCACCTATTATAATGCATGGGACATAATTTATTGATTGGAAATATTGTAATTGGTTAATTATTTTTCCAATTTGTTTTTTTCCTAGGATGAATAATATGCACAAATAAGAATTTTGATGTATGAAATGCTGAGACAAATGAGTAAATATATTTGTCTTGCTTCAAGTATAATTATTGATTTACATATTTTTTATTATTGATTAAAATAATATCATCTCTTTGCAAGAAAAGGAATGATATATCAATAGCTAGATAAAACTTTTAAAATATTTGTGTTAGTATTATGATTAATTTTAGTTTTGATAATTGTTAAGATACCCTATTAAAGAATCTGATGAATTTATAAACTTTTTGCCAGATGTTTACTCTTCTAACATTAAGGGTTGCAACTTTTAAGTCATTAATAGCCCCTCTGTGGGATGTTTAAAAATTATATCCTTCTGATGTTATTTTGCCTTATTATTAGAATATCTGGAAGCTTTTTATTTCTTACTTTTATGTTTTGTCTTATAATCTAGGTTTTGAAATTATTTTTTGCTTTTTATTTTTGTCTTTTGTCTTCTTCTAACTTTCTTCTGAGAATGATTTTTATTCACTTCAGAGAATAGTTCAGATGCTGACATTAAGGATGTATATTGATTTCTTTGACTTTAATTGGATTATGGAAGTGGAATAATATTGTTTTGAAATTTTTTGATTTGTTGTATCTTTACATTTGTAATTAATAAAACAAGTCATGTTAAACCAATTATTATTGGATTACTCAAATTCCATTTGCACTTTCTACTCTAGTACTATTCATCATTATTCTCAATATGAGATTCTGATATGATAATTTGTTGGATCATGACTTGAAGATCATGGTGGATTAAGATGCTTAGAGTAACTGTGTCTAATTCTGTCAAGAAGTTCACAAGTAGTGCACTTGTCTATTGGACAATTGAAATCTATATGCCCTGATTTGTAGTATTTAAAACAGTCAGCTAGTCATTCTTTGATGTGAAATGTGCATGGGTATCTAAAAATCATGAGTATATAAAGTATATCTTCAACTATTTTTTTTTTCATTTTTGAATGAAAATCAAAACTTTATTGTTTATTGTCAATTTTAATCAATGCATATTTTAATTTAATGACAGTTGCAATATTTTCTAAAGCTTTGGAAAATATTTGTTGGTCAAATTTCATGGGTATTTGTAATGTTCTTCCTGAGATGACACAGTTTGAGTCTTTAGAAATATAATACATTATATTTCCATTTAACATTTGAATAAAGCTGTCTGCTTTAATTTTGTCTTCCAGTGTTAAAGTATACAATTGCAAAAAAACCTTTTGAATATAAGATGAAATGTAATTGATTTTATCAATTAGACTTACTTTATCTAGAGCCTTAATATAATCTGAAATATAAAGCATAAACAAATAATAATTCATCTTGTGCTGCATATATAGAATGAATAATAGAAAATATCATTTCAGTCATCTTTGCAGCAAATGCTATTCAGTTTTGCAAAAATGTAGGCATTAATTTGAAAGTAATTTGATTTTTTAAACTTGCATTTGATGTGGCTGATTCTAGAGTGTTAATCACTTCTCTTTGTCCTTCACTTTCTTATCTATTAAACTATACACTGCTTTGCTTCATTAGTGTAATTTGGTTACCTCAGTAAAATATTTGCCAAAAAGCTCACATTTATTTTCAAATAACAGTTCATAACATTGATTGATCACATTATCTTTTCATCTAATCTCTGAATATACTCTAACTTTTTCACTAACCATAATATGTTAGGGTGAGTTTAATACAAACATCATAAAAGAAACAAATGTCAATATATATGTTGGAAAAAAATTCATTTAATTTACAATTGAATATTAATGATTTGCCAAAAGTTATTATTAATTATTTTAATTTAAATGTGTCAACTATCATACATCCAATAAACAAACTTATGAAATTTTTACAATCTACCAATCAAATAATCTATGAAATATCATCAAATTTTATTTCATCAAACTATGCAAATGATCTATGACAGATTTTCAAATTACATTTCATTAAATTATGCAAGATACTTTATGGATGAAATCATATATATCTTAAAAATATTTTTTAATCCATTAACAATAGTTAAAAAATTAACACATTAAAAATCATTATAACAATTATATAACATTGTTTTTACCTGAAGGTTTGTGATGATGGTGTTTTAATTGTATTTATATATTGGACTCTGAGTATTTAACATATTTAAAAAAAATTAACTTTATCAAAATATTCCAAATACATTCAATTGTTAGTAATAGCACATCAAGGGGGTTAGTATAGGCTCTATATTTCAAAAGGTATTATTCTCCCCTCTTTTTCAGATATTACTGGCCTGAACAATGATAGTACTAGCATGGGAATCAAAGCAAAGGCAGGATGGCTAGAGCATTACTTTAAAATTCAATACTCAGAAATCTAAGGGTCCAAGTTCAATTCTAAGGCTAGTACTGTCATTGGTCAGACCAGAAACACCTGAAGAAGAGAGGCGAAAAATACCTCTCAAAACATTGTGCATATACTAACTATGTTTGATGTGCTATTAACTAACAATTGAATGTATTTGGAATATTTAAATAAAGATACATTTTCCTAAAGATATTCAATAATCATATTAAATGATGGAAATAGTCTAATATATAAATACAATTATATAACATTGTTCAAGAAGGTATGCAGACACTGAAATTCAGATATACCATTGGATTATCTAATAATATTGTTGGTCTATATAATTATAAAATACGCAGTCAGTTCAATAGGCAATTTAAAATTTTTTAAACATCTATACTGAGATAAAAACTATTCTTCATGGTAAAAAATCCAGATTTACCTCAACGATTTCTTATTTCCCTTGAAGATGTCATAGAACAAATAGACAAACTGTAACTTGCATTAATGTTAGAATTCAAATATTATCTCTTACTTAGATAAATTCTTGAAGTATCTGATAGCTAATCACTTGATAATTTTCTTATTAATGATTAAATATGGAATAGACTAGTTAACAACAAACATTATTTATGATAGTTAAGAAGCATAATACCATAAGTTCAATTGTGTCTCGATTATGATCTATACATACTAAAACATTTTCTAGAATGTTGTTAAATAAACTTTATCCCCATTTAGCAAATAAATTATTGCCTGTCCATTTTTCTAACTAAAAAAGATACATTTATCATGCAATATTAGCATATCTTAAGGTCATAAACATGTGAAATAAAACTGTTTGTCAGATGCAATTATGACAAAAATTCATTATAAAAATGTTTTTGTCTTTATTAATTTTAATTATCTAGCTAAAGAGATGTTTAGTATCATTTCCAAAAACTCATCACTTATAAATTGATTATTACATTTCCATACTGTGCCATTCTAGATTTTAATGTAAAATAATATTCGTACAGAGTTTGAATATAACATTTTTAATAATATTATTGTACTAAGTATACTTTTAATATTTTCACATTATATTCACACTTAAAAAAATTTTTCACTAATATTTCAGATTTCAAAAGGCAATGACTAAGGATCTCATCTTTCTTCTGCTTTATTTGCTATCTAGATTGATAAGAGAAGTCGGTGGACCTGTGCATAGAAAGAGAAGTAAATATACTTGCTTATGCAAAAAAACCAAATCATATGACTATTTAAGTTAGATAGCTGGTTTTGAACACATATAGATGTCTGAAAATTTCAGATTTTCTGCTTAATAATTAAGTATTTGATAAATGCTGGGGTGGAGCTTATGTTTTAGATTATGTCTAAATATCCCAGTGCCTCACTGATAAGAGTCATTAGCTTGAAACTGGTGTGAGAATAGGGATAATTCTAGGTAGAGATTTTAAAATGCTTTCTCTTATGGCATTATTTTGCATTATACTTGCTTATGTGAATGATATTGAGATAATTACTAGAGGAATTTCCAACAATTTTTTTTATTGAGAGATGTTTAAAATGATATTCAAGAATAATTTGATTGATCTTCTCAGAAAACAAAGCTTCAATATGGCAAACATTAATAGAAAGAAATATTCTATCAATATTTACAGACATTCACTTAAATTTCCTTGGTATTAAAATATATATTTTAATTACTAACTCAAATTTAATAATTAATAAATTTTTGACTAAATTAGTAACTTTTAATCTGATTAAATGCCACCTTAAAAACTAAAGTAGTTCATTTTATTCTTAAAGTCTCTTGGTATATCATCTTGGAGTGGTTTAACAATAACACACATTAATAAAGTAATAACAATAACACACATTAATAAAAATGTTACCATGCAATACTCTAAAAACACCAACTAGAAATAATGATTTTGAATTAATTCAAATCATTTTGTCAGTTCATAAAAGTTAAGACATTGGAAGAATATATGTAATGACCTTTTATTTGATATCAATTTTCATAACTGCAAGTCATCTGATAGGGTAAAATTAAGAAGCATATCATACATGATAATATGGGACTAGCTTATTTTGATAAAAGATATCAGATGAACAGACATAACACAACTCAAATGTCAGACAAAAATCTATTAATAATGTTACATACCAAAATTCAGTCATGTACCAATTGGAAATCATTTATTTAATCAAAATGATATTAAATATTATTGGATGAATTAGTGACTCATAAAGGCTCCAAATTTCTGTATAGTGTGTTCCCACCAACAATATTTCTCACCAAGACTCTTAGATTATTCTTATCCAACTTATAAATTATGGGAATCATCTGTGAATTAGGTGAAGAAACTTTTCTACATATTATTGATTGTTGTCCTTTTTTTAATAATTTAAGATAAAACTTAATCTTTTCCAATAATCTATTAACTTTTATTTAATTTACTAATGCAGTATTGGTTTGTAATCTTAATTGGAAGGGAATTACATCCTATTCACATGATTATAATGTTGCTTTAATATCTCAGTGATATTTTCTTGAGTATAAAGGATACTCTCAAAGAAAGTACAAGATAAAGACTTTGAAAAGATAAGAGCAGCCATCTTATCTTTGTACCTAAATTCACTTATATAAGCCAATCTAAACATCTTGGAATGAAAGCATGAAGATTTTCCTTTAATCACATCACATCCATTAATATTATTCTATTAACAATTGTGAAATCCCCTAATTTACTGCCTGTTAATATTATGAAATATTAGAATCTGAGATATTAAAACATTAGAGCACATATGTATAGGGTAATTCTTTTCTTATTAAAAATTGCATATGAATACTGCACTAGTAAATTAAACAGAAAGTTATACAGATTCTAATTTGTCATAATATTAACAGACAGTGAATTGGAAGATTTTGTGATTGTTAATAGGTAGAATTATGTTAATGAATGTAAAGTGATTCATAGCAGACATTCATGCTTTCATTCCAAGATGTTTTAGATTGACATATATGAGTAAATTTAGATACAAAGATAAAATGGTTGCTCTTATATTTTCCAAGTCTTTACTTTGTGTTTTGATTTAAGAGCCCTTCATACTCAACAAAACATCATTGAGTATTAAAACAACATTATAATGCATGTGTATGGGGTGTAATTTTCTTCTTATTGAGATAATTTATTAAGCAAAATTTTGACATCCAGTTTTTTGATAAGAGACAAAATGACAATAAGAGTTGTGTTATCACTTCTGAGATTTATATGATTATTAATATGTAAATCCAGTTTTCAAAACAAACATTAATATTCTACACAACAGTTCTATTAATATTGGTAAAAGAAGTATTACAGAGATTTAAAATACCTACCAAAAAAATTAAGATTTATAATGTGTACCATAGGAAATCAATTATGGTTTAAAATTAAATGTAATTCTCAACTCCATCATCATGAATGAAGATCTGTTTTCTATGTGGTAATACATTTAAATACTTATGTAAAAATCATTAAAAATAATAATAATCAGCAAAGTACATCAATGTGTTATGTTTTATTTTAAGTATATAACAATTTATACTTTATGTATAAATTATTGTATATAAACCAAATTAGTTTTAAAAATGTAATTTAATCCTGCTGTACATTCATTTGAATGCTTTCCCACTTAACATTTTTATCAAATAAAAAATCCCTAACATTTAATTTTTCTTTTACTGCAAACTTCACAAGTTTATATATTTTTTAATTTCTATTTATTTGCAGTAGTTTTATCATTCAATTGTTTATCAATTCTAGCATTAAAGTATCCAGTGATGATTTTAAAATGGTGTCCAGGCTAACCAAAAGCATTTTAAACATTTATATTAAAATTCTTTACTTCATCATAATGAGAACTTGTTGGGGCATAAAACTGAGTTATCTGCATTTGATATTTTTCATTAAGTTAAAACACTAATCGTGTCACTCTGTCTGATAAACTATCAATCTTCACAATGTTAGTCTTTCACTTTTCATTTGTAATAAAGCACTCTTGTGTTTCCAATATTTATGCTCTTGTAATAATAATAATAATAATAATAATTCACCCCCCCTAACAATGTTTAAATATCTTTCCCTCCTAAGTTAAGTTCCTTTTTTGTACATCACAATACCAACTAAACTTTTTACTCACTACAATTAAATATATATACAATTCTTATAGCAAATAACTTATTTATCAATAAAGTTTTTCTTTAAACATAATAATAATAATAATAATAATAATAATAATAATAATAATAATAATAATAATAATAATAATAATAATAATAATAATAATAATAATAATAATAATAATAATAATAATAATAATAATAATAATAATAATAATAATAATAATAATAATAATAATAATAATAATAATAATAATAATAATAATAATAATAATAATAATAATAATAATAATAATAATAATAATAATAATAATAATAATAATTTAATTTAATTTAATTTAATTTATTAAACATATAACTCCTTTGATAAATAAATCATCATGGAGCTTAACAAAAATACATGCAATAAAATAAAAAACATTAATATACAATAAAATAATTAAATAGAAATAAAAAGTTTTTGATTATCATCAATTACAATCCAGTTCATAAAGAATTTTCTCAAAGTTTTCCTTGATAAGTCATTAACATTAAATCCAATGTTTCTTATAAAAATATTATAAAATCTTACCAAGATAACATTCTCATATCTACAATGAGTTTTAAAGTACACTGTTCAAATAATAAATCAAAATCACTTGATCTAGTCACCATTATTATGAAGAATTATATTTATTCATTTTTTTATTTAATATAATAACACAAAATATTCACTAAAAATAATTGATGAATAGTTAAAATTCCACACACTTAAATAATTCAAGTCTCGCAAATCCAAAGGTTTAAACAAAATAATTCTTAATGTAAAATTTTGTAGTTTTCAATGACTTCAAAAAATATCTGCAGTGCACCCCATAATTTATACCATAAGAAAGTCTCTTAAGAAAATTTTTTATATATACTTAATAGGACTATTTATTCAAACAATCTCTTAATCTATAAAAAAGAAAATTAAGTTTTCTTAATTTTACTTAAGCCAAAGAATATTTTATCCCAATGTAAATACTCATCCAAAACCAAAATAAGAAATTGTTAAGTCCTTATTTTGAAAGACGTTTATTAACATAAGCAATTGAATTAACAAGTCTTTCTGAAATATTTTAAGAGAATACATTAGTAATTACAATTATTAATATTTATAATCTATTACTTTCATCCATTTAATTTAAATAAATCTTCATTCAAAGTTTTAAGTAAACTATATGAAACTGTGAAGTAACCAAAGCAGTATCATCTCAAAACAAAAATGTTAAATGAAGAAAAGATCAAGCAGATCATTAATATAAATAGTAAATAACAATGTCCCAGGACTGAACCTTGAGAACTCCATATCTATTATTTCGAATCACTCAAAAAATTTTATTTTCACAATTTTCTATTACTTAAATAAGATTTAAACCATTCAAGCATAGCCTCCTTATGCCACAATGTAACTTAATTATTAATATATCATAAAAAGCTTCAAATCTAATAATGCCTATTTTTTACCTTTTCAAAGATTAGTGATGACTGAAATGTTAGATAAAGGTTTTAGATCTTCTGAAAAAAAATTATTTTAAAATAAATTATATTTTTAAAAAAAATTAACTTCAAATAGAAATGTTGATAAAATAGAAGGTAGTTTCCAAATATTCCCTATCCCCTCTTAAAAAAGGTAACAACAGTTTAAACAATCTGAAATATACCTGAACAATAGAAGAATTAAATAAAAAGATAATGTAAAAGAATGAAATTTCAATTAATATTTTTACAGAAATACAATCCAAACCAATACTTTTTTATGCTTTTTATAAAGAGAATCTAAAATTTCAAATCTTCAATCTCTTTAAAACAAAAGAATTCAGGATAGTTTCTATATTGAAAAAATGAGAATGCAATTATTGTCAAAACTATTCATTAACAACCACACTTACAAAATATTATAAATGACAGCTATTAGTTTAATTATTTAAAACATCAATAGATATTTATTAATCTTTAGCTGAAATTTGAAAATCCTTCTTAAAAACAAATTTTTAACAACATCCAAAAGTTGCTAATTTAGTTGATTTAAAGAATCAATTTGAGTAGAATAGAAAATCAATTTAGCTTTACTATATCTTCTTATTTCTTTATCAGAACCTTGCTATTTTAAATCTTCATTAGCAGGAAACCTTTGAAAAGCTTGTACAATTTATTCTTACGGTTAACTTTTGATATTAACTCATTTGTAATCCAATCATGTCTCTTCAGATCTTTCTTCTTTATATATTTTATAAAAGAACAATAATCTATAAACTCCTTCATCTTGTCAACAAAGAATGAAAATGCATAATTTACATCATTCAACTTAAAGATTAAATTCCAATCATATTTAGTAATTAAGGATTTCAAACGATCATGAGATAAAAGTTTAAAACACTTTTTACTATGAGAAAAATACTTTTTAAAAGTAACAACAATTCCTCTGTGATCTGTAAGACACAATAATAATAATAATAATAATAATAATAATAATAATAAAAATAATAATAATAATAATAATAATAATAATAATAATAATAATAATAGTAATAATAATAATAATAATAATAATAATAATAATAATAATAATAATAATGATATTCCCACTCTTATAACCGATCACGAAGCGACGCTACTCTTAATAATTCATGGACTTAAACCGCAATGTTTTCACTGCAAACAACGAGGGCATATTATAAATGCATGCCCAAAACTTAAATGTAAACACTGTGATATGAGAGCAACCTCAAGTCATCAATGTGGAAATGCACCAGTAAATAACACAGATTTCACTCCTCAACCGATAAGTGAATCAACTACAATTTGCTATCAAAATAATCCAATTAATGACGATGTAACAGACGATCTATACATCACCAGAGAGCAATCAGTAAATGACGAAAGTGAATCAATTTTACCCGAAAATCAATCACGGAATGACGAGGATAAACCAGTGTTACAAGAAAATAGCCCATCTCAACAAGAATTATTAAAAAGTGATTGCCAAAATCACAAACAATCAAAAACACCCCTTAACAAAACTTCGCAAGATATTATAGACTATCTAGTGCCTTGCTTGCCACCTACAGACCCGAAAATAAATGACACTGCCAACCGAAAACCAGGCAGACCGCGAAGCAAACGTAGAAAAAATGCAGCAGTGCCTATTGATCTTAGTGAAGATGATATGCCCCAGACATTAGATCATAAAAAAAAAATAAGAAAAGCAAATATGAGTTCAACGGATACCGAGTTTGAATACACTTCAGATGAAGACCTTAGCACCAATAAAAAAGCAAATGTGCAAAAATTATCACAGGAGGGAGGAAGTAGAACCTCCAGACATAAAAATTCTTTGTCATAATTTGTGCAAGTTATCTAAACTATATAAAATTATAATCTAATTACTACATCAGGTGTGTTCTGTTTTTATTGAGTGAAACTATAATGAATATAAAAATAGCGTCATTAAACATCCGTGGATTAAACTCACCGGGAAAAAACTATCAATTAATAAAATGGCTTGAAATTATACAACCTCATTTGCTAGGGTTACTCGAAACAAAAATTTATAATAAATCTCAGATTAATCCATCTAACTATCTTAATAATCAAGGATACTCAGCATTCTCCCAAGCATCATTTTCACCCTCAGCAGGAACAGGAGTAGTAGTAATGAAAACCTGCCCCTTCTATTCATTCAAAATAATATATATAGATGCACACATATTAATTATAACACTATATGATAAAACAGTTACATTGAATGTAGCATTTGTTTATTTACCTCCAAATCACACAGTAATTAATAAAGTCATTCAAATTATAAATTCCAAAATAGCATCCTCATCACATCCATTAATTTTACTTGGTGATTTCAACATGTCATACAATGAGTTTGTCACAAAATGGTTGCACTTACTAGCCATACCACTCATGAGTGGAGAAGGCTATCTCCCACAGAATTCAGTAACATTTAATAATGGCAGGTTTTCATCATTAATTGACCTGGTCTTCTACTCACCAGTGTTACATCACATGATCAGCCTAACAATAAAAAACTCATCATTATCAGACCATTCTGCAATTATTGTTTCACTAAAGAATGATTTTATATACAGATCAATAACATCTATTGGAAACACAATTAGAGTGCTTCTTCCATGTCGAACCCCAGAATATTTATTCTCAGAAATATATATATATCTCTTCAAACTTCGAGACATTGAAATGGATCCAGTGCAAACATGGATTGCCTTTGTTAACATTATTTCATATACAATTGATGTCATAACAAGGGCTACCCCAGCCCCTTCAAGGCTTCTAGCTCTTGTAGATGAAACACACAAAAGAATCACAAACAGTACTACAAATAAACAAGGCTGTTCAAATGTGATTGCACTGAAGAAACTTTATAAATCAGTCTCTGAAGAACTTAAAGAATACCTGGCAATTAAAAAAAGAAAACTCTTTTTGACACAGACACACACATGGTCCAGACACTATATTCGCTGGGCACTGGGACAAAAGCCATCAACTCGCATACCGACAGCAATTAAAATACAAGAAGATATAATTTCTGGTTACAACATGTTGCTACCCCTCTACACACATTTCAAATCCAAACTTCAAGAGAAGAAAAAATTCAGCCCTGCGCCATTTTTTCTCGGTGAGCCAGAAGAAAATATAGTATTTACTCCCAAAGACTTTATACAAAAATTAGCATCAACCCCAAACTCCAGTCACCCAGGAATGCATGGTATACCTTGCTTTGTATTCAAGCATTTAGAAAATTTTACTGCTCAGTATCTGTGTAATCTAGCAAACTTTCTAACAAAAAAGATCCATCATATACATGGATTATACCCTATTTTACTAGTACCATTTATCAAAACACATGAAAAAATAACCACACTAAACAATCTAAGGCCCATATCAATGAGCCCTCTGGGTATCAAACTGCTGGAGTCAATCATTAAAGACAAAATAGAACCCTATATCATACCTATACTATCTAAAATGCAGTTTGCTAAGAAAGGCTCATCTACAATGCAAGCAGCCTTTCTATTCAAAACAGTTATTGATTCTGTCAGAAATAATAAAAAATATAGTCCAGTTGTAATCCAACTGGATATAAAATCAGCATTTGATATGATTCCAATTGAACTCCTTGTTGAAGCATTAGCAGACACAACAATACCAAGATCCTTAATATATTTAGTAACCAATCTTCTATTAAGTCGAGAAATACATATTACACTTAATGGTAAGAATTCCCCCTCTTTTGTACCTTACTGTTCAATTCCACAAGGTTCACCACTAAGTGCTCTTTTTTTTACTTTCTATATCAATCCCTTACTGAATATGATAGAAAAAGAATTATCAGGCATATACATACCTGGTCTAAAAGCAAACATCTCCTGTATTGCCTACATGGATGATGTCTCGATTTTTTTAACTTCTAAAAAACAGATCCCAACTCTATTGAAAATTCTTAATTCATACACTAATAAATACAAGCTGGAGTTTAACATGGATAAATCTTCTGCATGGTCAATATATATGGGACAATTTCACACACAACATTTTAAAGGAAAACCCAGCTCTTTTGTGGGATTCCCCTTCTATTTGAGCAATCTAGAAATGCGTCGACAAATACAAGACAAAATTAAAAATAAAATAGAAAATATAATTGATTCACTATCAAAATCTTACCTTTCACTGTATTCAAAAGTATCCCTGTTTAATCTATTAATTATGACTCGAATCACATACTATTCTCCAATAATACTATACACTAAATCTTTTACTAGTAAAATAAACTCGTTATGTAGAAAGTTGCTGTGGGGAAAAAAGATTGTTTCGGTTTCACTAAAACGTATTCAAGCTCCTCTAATACAAAATGGTTTAGGACTACATTCAATACATATTTTTAACATTCAAAAGACATTAAATCTCATTTCTGCATGTACTTATTTATTTCCATACATGAAAGTGTTCTTCAAGATTACCCCAACAGATAAACCACCACCAAACAATGGATATTGGAAAACCTTGCTTACACTAATTCTTAACATTCCAAACATTATTTTTTCACCACCGCAAGATAAATTTAAATATTGGGATGTATACCAGATAATTTGCTCTCCCCTAAATGATAAAAAACCAATTTTAAACATTAATAATAGACAACTAACCCGAAAATTTAAATTCTGGTCATTAGAACCCAAATATTATGATTTTCTACTCAAATTAAATCTTGAAGCATTGCCAACATTACACTTTTGTAGATATAGAAGGCATTACGTAAATACAGAAGACATATGCTGGTTGTGTCATAGAGAAACTGAGACACAAGAACATTTTCTTTTTACCTGCCCAGTATTTGATAATATTCGTTCATCCATACCATCATTGTACAAACAAAGAAATTGTGACATTCAAATCCTTTTACAATCATTTATTAAGGGTAGCTACCCACATATTCGAGCAAGTACTTTTATATTGTTTTCACTATGGTGTACAAGATGCTCCTTCATGTACAACAATAATCCAAGAAGACATCCAAACACATTCTGGAACAAAATGGAACAGCTCCGCTTAAGGGATGAAAAAATTGTATCCCAAAAGATGTACACAGCCACTTGGTCAATATTACAACAGCGCTCAAAATTATAGAAAAAAAAAAAGACTAATAAAAAACAGAACTAAGAGCTTTACAAGTGCACAAAACTAATTGGATGTATATATTTTAAAGAAAATAATGTAAACTCAAATTTGTAAACCACATGCATATCCTTTGTCTTTGTTACCCCCCCCCCCAATTACAGTTTTCAACTTATTTATACTGACTTCAATTCATCTGCATGTGGTAAAATAGTTATAAATGTAACCTTTTCTTGTTATATTCAATAAAGTCCTTTTGAAAGATGATGATAATAATAATAATAATAATAATAATAATAATAATAATAATAATAATAATAATAATAATAATAATAATAATAATAATAATAATAATAATAATAATAATAATAATAATAATAATAATAATAATAATAATAATAATAATAATAATAATAATAATAATAATAATAATAATAATAATAATAATAATAATAATAATAATAATAATAATAATAATAATAATAATAATAATAATAATAATAATAATAATAATAATAATAATAATAATAATAATAATAATAATAATAATAATAATAATAATAATAATAATAATAATAATAATAATAATAATAATAATAATAATAATAATAATAATAATAATAATAATAATAATAATAATAATAATAATAATAATAATAATAATAATAATAATAATAATAATAATAATAATAATATATACTTTTGAAATCAATTGTTTCTTCTAACTTCAGAAAGTTCAACAATGTCCCATTTAATATTAGACTGGCCTTCTAATTCATCAATATTCATTTGAAAATGATATGTAGTTGTAGGTACTTAACTAAAACATTATCATCAAATATCACCCCTAGTTCACAATCAGGAAATTCTTAGCACCTTTTATCTACCATAATTTAATTTTGTCTGCCTTGACTGAATATATCTATATATATAAGACTAATTTGTTATACATTTATTCAGTCCTCAAAAAAAATTAACTGATATTTCAGTTAAGATTTACTAGGCAACTGAGAAAAAAGATGGTGGTATTTCTTTTCATAACCTCACCTTCAACCTTAATGTGGTCTATCTCAGACTGATCTTTTTTTTTTCAAATCAACACTTCTTTCATCTATTTTGATTTCATCACTTAAATCTCTAAAACCTTCTTCAAAATTTTCTCCTAGTCAAATCTAATTTACTTTCTAGCCTTTTGGTCTTATCTTTCAACTCTCCAAATGTCACATTACATCTTTCTTCAGTTTCTTTTAACTTAGCATCTAAATCTTGCCAAAAGTCTTCAAATTTTGCATTGCATGCATTAAATCTAACATTAATCTCATCTTTTAATTCTCTAGAATTCACTTTTAGTTATTTTATCTTGTCCTTTAATTTTTCCTTTTACTCCTTCAATTTCTTACTTAAACATTTCAGAACTAACATCCACTTTAGCATTCATTTCCTTGGAATATGCATCCATTTTATTTTTGAGAGCTTCAAATTTTATGAGCATTGTTCTCACTAACTCTGAGATACTCTTCTCAGTCCCTACTTCTAAATTAGTAGCATCTATGCTAATATTTAACAAAATAAAGATACAAGTAAAACTTATCTATGAACTATCATGAACAATACAAAAAAATAATTTACTGTTGACAAATAATGGTTTATAGTTGACATCTACTTTTGGACTAACTTCATCAATTAAGGCTTGTAAGAAAGTATGCTCCCAAGCATTCTAGATCCTATTTTCACTTTGATGTGATTTTCAATTATGTTATTGAAATGGCCAATGAAATCTTAGGGATATCAAAATAAATATTTGCTACCTAAAACATTTTTTTTGAAAGAATCTATATACAATTCATATTGACCTCAGGTGTTAGTGGTTCATATTGGTGACATGCAGTTGGGCACCAAAAACATTAATAGTATAAATGGAATGGAGGCTGATCATGTTCATATAGTCAAATTAAGGCATTTATTCATCATATTAATACAATTAAGTGGATTGAGAAAAAGAAATCTCATGATCAATATAATGAATGTAAGAGAATTGATAGATTTAATATCTTTGGGTAGAGATTCTATTATATTAAGGCAAACTTAATATTTTGTAAATGTACTATACTGAAATATTAAAATTAAGTGTTTTATATGTACGTGATTAGATAAAGTGAGGAAATTCATCCACGACCACTCTCAAATGGGAGTAAATTGTATCACCTCAATACGAGACTGTATAAATTACAAAATTTTTAGACTGATCAGAATTGAAATCTTCACCATATTCTCATTACGGAAAACCAGATATAAGATTGTTATTGGAAAATCAGAATCAGAAGTAGTTCAATTGTTTTGTAACATCTTGGAGAAAATCAAGAAAAGAGATGAAGGCTATTAATCAAAAAAAAAAAATGATCGAAGACACATGGTCATACTTGAACACTGCACTTTTGGACTAATATACTCTGGCCTTCATTGATTGTCTTATTCATAATTACAACTCTCAATAGAATGAGAGGCACTAGACCTTGTTTAATGATTGATTATATGTAAAAGTTTGCATTATAAATAAATATATATTATTAAAAGTAAAACTCATATATATGCAGTACAGAAAAACCAAGGAAAAATGATCGTTTTATAACTTGCTAGACAAATGTACAAAAAGATTAGTACGCTGATATTAATAGCATTTGGACAGTTTATCATTTCACTATTTAAATATAATTTAAAGTATTATATTTATTAGTTATTTCATGTTTATAAAAAAAAGTTACTTACAGAACAATAAAGGTTCTCTAGATTTATTTTCAAAGAAATACCAAAGAAAAAGATAACCATATCTGGCCCGTCTGCTGGATAGTAAGGGTCCGCTGATTATTAACTTGATATAGTTTTATAAATGAATAGGTATGTCGTGTGTGGAAATGAATTGTAATAAATTATTATAATTAATTTGAAAAAATATAATGTTATTAAAATTAAATGAAAATTGTAACTGTGATTTAAAATAAAAATAAATTCAAAAAATGTGTACTAAATATTGAAGATATATATAAATCAGATTTCTAAATAATAAAAAAAATTCGAGTTAGCTGTGAATTATGGTTAGTTTTTTATTTGTATTAAACGTAACTGATCGGAATAAAATTTCATGTAGGTTTGAGAAAGTAAGAACACACAATATTTACTGTTTGTTTAATGTTTTTTATTTTTTTTAAACATTGTCGTTAAATAAAAAATATAAACTTCAATAAGCAGGTAATAAATAATAATTAAAATAAACGAAATAAAATAAGCAGTAACTACAAAAAATAATGTATTTTACTCAATACATTGATTTTTTTTGTTTTTCTGCGTTACTAACTGTGAAGAAAAACCATTTATTTACTGTTTGAAATAAATATCCCTCCTCCCCTTTTCTTTTCTATTTCTTCCCATTATTTAAACATTTGGTCTTTCTATTTATATTACGATGACCTTGATTAGAATTCTGTTTGAAAAATTATAAAAACATGCAGTTTTAAAATAATAAAGTAACACTGAATAATGATTTCGATGTTATAATCAACATGGTTATGAAAATTAAATAAAATATAAATAAATACTAAATTAAATAATATAAAAGTACGTGTCTCTAAAAATATATGTTTTTTTTTTTTCACAGTATCATAACATCGGCCGGGACGCGAAAACGCAACCCGGGCAACTGCCTGCAAGTGCAAGGCAGTCGCGCTAACCTCTCGACCACCAATGTAAGACAAAAATATATATGTTTAGGACATAAAAGACAGCGGTGAATAATTTCTACGGTTCGCTTCTTAATAGCATCTTGGGTTGTAGAAAAGAAATATAATAAAAGAAATTTTTGCGTTGTTCAAAACTGGAAATGAAATGTATATAAATTTTTCATATTCGCCAATAATATGTAGTGTAAAATATACAATTTTTGGTATTTACTTATTAGTCCAACAGTGATGAAAAACGCTGGCACAAACAAATGTATAAATAAAGGCGACCGAATTAAATACATTTACAATCTTCTAAAATCGAAAACAATTTTTTAAACGAATATTAGATAATAACCTGATCAAGAGAAAGTTGTTTGTCAAAATGTTGGTCTAATATTCACTTAAAAAAAGTAATCGTTTTCATTTTTAGAATTGTAAATGTGTTAATTCTGACTTTTCTACACTTTTGTTTGTGCCGTTATAAGTGCATAACTTTCTCCACGTATAAAATGTTTTCTCTTATTACCATTGCCGTCTGACTAATATGTATGTGAAATCTCACCGTCGGACTAATATGTAAGTACCCATTTGTGTGAGTGTACGCATTTATGAGATTAAAAATTCCACTCTTATGAAAATAGTGAGGTCAGTTATTATGAATACACACAGGTTTAATTTAGTTGTGCAGAAAATATAAATGCTTAATATAAAATTCTAAAGGCAATGGACTGATGAAGATAACTATAAAAGATGATCAAATTTATTATATTAATTTATTTTTTACAGCGGGCAAAATAAAAATGAAAATAGAGAAATGCTTACACATAAGTAATTTGTGTCAAGTTTTAAAATTTATGTACATATTTTTCTATTAGAAACTATTATTAGCAAAACAACTGATATTAATAAAAGCAATAAATAAGTAAGATTTGAGAAATAACTTATGTAGTCTGAATACTTTTGAAAAATATCTATGCAGATAGATACATCAGCTTCTAATTTCTGGAAAATACATTTTTTGGCAAATAGAAAAGGTGAATTTATAATAATAATCATCATCATCAACCATTATCAATCCACTGCAGGATGAAGGTCTCTCCAAGTTCAATCCATCTTTTCTAATCTTTAGCTTCTCTTCTCCATATCACCCCTGCACACTTTCTTATTTCATTCATTCATTTCATGTGGTCTCTTTCTGGGTCTTTTACAATCTCTTGGAATCCAGTTTAAGATTTCAATTGTCCATCTATTATCATCCCTTCTAGCAATATATCCAGCCTAACTCCAGTCTTTTAATTTTTCAATGAGGTCAGTAACACCTGTTTGTTCTTTTACCCATATATTGCATTTTTGATCTCTTCTTGTTATTCCCAACATGCATCTCTCCATACTTCTTTGAGTGATTTGAAGTCTCTGTATTGCTCTTCTATTAAGTATCCAAGTCTCAGATCCATAAATAAGAACTGGTAAAACACATTTATTAAAAACCTTTTCAAACACACAGGCATATTTCTTTTAGTATCAAGTTATTTCTACCAAAAGCACTCCAACCAAGTTTAATTCTATGATTAATTCCATCCATTATGTTTCCATCTGTATTAATAATCTGACCAAGGTATTTGTAACTGTTAACTTCTTCTAACTCATCATAATTGATCTTTATTTTCATATTTTGAAAAAATTCATTAAACATTACTTTAGTCTTTTAACATTTATCTTTAGTCATACTTTCCTACTTTCATCTGATAACTCCTGCAACATTTCCTGCAGCTCTAAAGCATTATTTGCAAAAACAACTACATCATCTGCAAAATCTAAATGACTTAAATAATCTCCATTTACTTTCACTCCTTTAGTTTCCCATTTTAATCCACAAAATACTTCTGACAGCACTGCTGTAAAAATTTTTGGAGATATGGAGTCACCTTGTCTTACACCTTTCTCAATGTTGACTTTCCCACTATCATTATGTAATCTAATTGTTGCTGTTGCATTTTTATAAATATTCTTTAAAATATGACAATATCCTGGATCTATACCTTAGTGATCCAATGCTTTAATCACTGAAGAAATATTTATAGAATCAAATGACTTTTCATAGTCTACAAATCCAAAGCATAATGGCAACTCATATTCATTTTCCTTTCTATAATTTCTCTCAATACTTGGATATGATCTACTGTACTAAAACCACTTTTAAATCCAGCTTGTTCTCTTAATTGGTGGAAAATTCAATGTTCTCTGTAGATTAGTTGTGATTATCTTGATAAAAATTTTGTATAAAACTGATAAAAGGCTGATAGGTCTCTAATTTCTAATATCTTCTTTATCACCTTTTTTAAATATTAATACGGCAATCTTCCAATCATCTGGTACATCTTTATCATTTAGACATTTGGTATATAATTTTGCTAAGAAAAATTCTATTTTTCTTTACTTTTAATATATCAATTATAATTCCATCATTAACTGGAGCCTTTTCTTTCTTCATACACTTAATTGCATGTCTGACATCTTCATTTAAAATTCTGCACAATTAGGAAGATATAATAGATATAGGAAGTACTTGTCTTTATTACTATATAATTCTTGATAAAAGTCTTCTACCTATTTCATGATGTCATCTCACTTTTTAGTAATAATTCCATTTTTTTTATTGCAAATATAAATTTCCTACCAATATCAAAATGTTGTTTTACACTCTTGCGACTTTTATTCTCTTCTATAGCTTTCCTTGCTAGTTCACAGTTATACTTTCTTATATCATTTTCAACTCTTTTCCGCACTGTTTTACAAAATTCAAGATATTCAATCCTTTTTAATACATCATTTTTGTATATCTTCATATTCCTTCTTTTCTTCATAAATTCTCTTGCTGCAATAGAAATTTTATTGGTCAATTGCTGCTTTTTTCTACCAGCTATCTTTGTTGCAGTTTTTAAAAGTGTATCAGTTATTTTCATATTAATTTCATTCAAATCTAAATCACAATCAAAATCTACTAATACTTGAAACCAATTTGTAAGTTCTAATTTAAATTCATTAGAATTTTTCTGAAGATTAGGAATATCAACTGTAGTTATTGTTTCTGATAGATAAAAAATGGCTAAGTGTAAGGAAAGTTCTTTTTATATTTTTCTTGATATGATAAATAACCAAATTTATAACTGTTTTGCGATGTTTGGATAATAGCTTCTAAACAAGCATTCGCCATCATCTTTTAGCCAAAAAGAGTCTAGAAAAGAAGCTGGCCTGCATAAAACTGGCATAAAGTTAGAAGATAGCATGTTATTTAACAATATATTGAACTACTCAGAACATAGTTTGCCTTACTGCCTGAGAGTTTCTGTTAGTAAAGAAAGCTTTCACTCATCAAGAAAACCTTCAAATCAATCAACTATAAAGATTACTGTATTTTAAAAATAACTGAAATTAGAAGTCCATAGTGAATCTTCAAAGTTAAGGAAAGTAATAGACCAACTATGCAACTCAAAGTATCCAATTCAGATATTATATAAGATATCAGACAATAATATAGATGTGTGTTAATACATTTAATATTAAACAAAAACTTATATATTTCTGTTTTTAAAGGCATCTTAATGAAAGTATAATTATCTATCATCTTTTTCTGTAATATATTTAAGAGTGGTAGAGATGTAGTTTGTTATTACTATTATTCTTTAAATTGTTTCTCTATAATGAAATTGTGGCTAAGGAAATATTCTCAGTTCTCATATAAATAAAATGAGAGAAAATTATTTTTTTTTTGTATATTATCTCTTAATCACTGCTTAAGTTATAACAATGACTAATTTTATTTGTCCAGTGGATATTGTCAATACTATAATAGGATAGACAATAATTTATTATCTATTGGTGGACAATAATTACATTAATGATATGTCAAAAATATATCCAATGAATGCACTAATTCAAACTCTTTTTTGATTATAGTGTGTTTATATCAATATTCTTTATTACTTTTCTCAATATTCTCTATTACATTTATTGCTTACTTTAATAATTTTAATGTTGATTTGTTAACTTAACTTATTCCCAATATTATTGCATTTTCACATAAACATAATTTTTAACCTGTTTAATTAAGATTGTGGAAGTGATTTCATTCATAGCATTTATGTTTTTTGTAAACTCTGACTAGTAACTCTAATGGGACAATTAGTAAAAATGTGGAAGAATTTAAACTATGGTGTCCAGGATTGTTTTTTTATCAGAAGGTACCACTCATTATTATCCTGGAGTCATTGCAAATCTATCTTTTATATATTACATCTTTGTTCTTACATTTTAGAGTTACATGATATATTTATAAATGTAATCACTATTCTGAAAGAAATTTTGTAATGAAGAAGTCTGAATAATATAGAATATTCAGTTTGATCATCCTCAATTACTTGAAAAGCAGATATATGATGATACCATATATTTGGATTAAATTTTTTTTTTTGACATTAGAAAAGAGACTGAATATTTTTATTTTACCAGTTTATGTTTGCTGAATTAGGTAATGGTAAACTATATATTTATTAGTATTTTGAAGACTTAATGGTTGACAAGTTTATGAATAATTATTATCAAAAACCATTTATTTATACTTTTATATTTATATAAAAGAGTGAATAAAAAAAGATATGTTGAAATGTAATTCTGAGTACCAAAAACAAAAAAGTTGGAATTTTAAAAGGTATGCTGAATTTTTTTTTAAAAAAGAAAAGCATTCCAGAAGAAAAAAATAAGAAATAAGAATGTGGTGGAAAAGAGAGATTTAAAGAAAATGAGAATACATGTATAGTGGAGTTAGTATAAATAAAAATAATTAATTATGTTTTGTTTTTTTTTTTTTGTTTCAAAATGATAAAGAGAAAATATGTAAGATATGTTAGTTTAATTAATGAAAAGAAAATGAGCTGATTAAATCTGTAATTAATGAAATAAGACGTTGAGAAAAAGTAACTTGAATTAATAAAACGGAAATGATTAGGCTGTCTAAATAAATAAAAATATATTAATTAAATCTAAACATAGGGGATTTGAACACAGACTTTCAAGTACTCTTCAACTTTCCACACTATCTCATACCACTGATACACATGACTACATAATGTAGAAAAGATAAATAATCACCAATATACATATTTCATGCTGAACCAGCCCTCATCAGTTGGTCCAGATAGCAAATCTTCATACTTTAATAGACAGGTTTCAATCTACTCCAACCTCCAATTCTTCAGCCATCCATACCATTGAAAATCTAATGATGGAAAGCCCAAATCCCATACTGATGCTATCTTAATATAAACTGAGCACTGATTATATATGTGTGTGGAAGATGGTAATCTTGATCAACTGATGAGTGCTGGTTCAGCTTAAAATATGTGTATCAGTGGTATGAGATAGTGTGGATAGTTGAATGGTATTTGAAGGTCTGTATTCAAATCTTCTATGTTTATAATTAAGTTCCAGGTATATGAAGAATGCCTGTATTTCAAGTCTTACTAATTAAAGCTGTGAATGCAGAACTTAATTAGTAAGAAGAAGAAATTTAGAGATATATAAAGAATGTAAAAGAAAAAAAATGCAGCAAAATTTCTCCATTTTTACAATTGTGCATGACAAATTGTGTTTCCTTTTGTCATCAACCAGTTAGCATAAAGGATATACAGCAGAGATACTGATCTCAGGCATCAGTTATATGAAGATTAATGAGCTGATTAAAGCTTTATATAGATCATCCTGGTCTTGTTATTATTTCATATATGCATGACAAGGCTCTCTGAAGATTTACTACCAAATGATAAAGTAGAAGCTGACATTGTTTGATTGTTTTAAGTTTATTGGATGTAGCAATTAATAGCTGTCTTTAGTTAAGGATATCTATATTTCATGCCAAAGGCATTGGAGATTTCATTTTTAAATTTGTACAGTTTAGAGTTTTGAATTATTGGGGACATTGTTTGTCATATCAATAGAGACTTAATTTTAGCATATTGGGTTTGTAAATTTATTGAATAGTATTTTAAATTTATTTTGCTGTATATTATGCAAATCAAATTTTTTTGTGCTAAATGATATTCAAGATAATAAACAAGAAAGTTATCAATATTATAATTAAATGTTTTGAGAAATCAATAGATGAGTCAATCATGTATTATGCCATAGTAAAAAAATTGAATGATCATTTTAGTCTGAAACCATCTTGACACACAGACAGATTAATGCCAAGAAATAGAAAACAATATAATGGTGAGACTATTAAAGAATATAAAATAGCATTGCAGAAGTTATCAAAAATTGTAGTTATGGTGATTTATAGACCAAGTACTTCTGGATTAGTTAATATGGGGGATATCAGATCATAGGCTTCATCAAACAAAGGCAGATTTATCTTATGAAAGTGCAATTAAGAAGGGAATAGCTTACATGCTAGTAGTTGCATAGGCTGTGGTGTTCAGAGATAGAAATGAGAAAGATTCAAATATGTTAGTCAAATTAAAAGTCATAGATCACATGACTTTATTCTCTTAAGCTTGTTGAGGAATTGGCAATCCTCATTGTTTATTCAAATATGTTAGTGGAAACATGAGAGAACAAAGAATGGGGGAATGATAACATAAAAAATAAGAAAGTTATTTGTTTTTGCTACAGAGAAAATGGCCATTTCTCACAGTTTTCCAAATAGAAAAACAACATGTTACAAGTCTAAAGTTAGAGGGCATCTAGCAAAAATATATAAAAAGACAAACTTTACAGAAGTATGATGGATCCAAAAATAAAAAACTGAAGAAAGGGAAAATTGAATAGCATTCATATGGTAAAAATATTAAAAAAATAATGTAAAACAAGTTTATGACAAAATTAAGGATATGGAGTACAGAAATAGAGATGGAGATAGATAGTGGATCAGGGTTCACATTAACATCAGACTCACTATGGGGGGAAAAGCACAGGAAAAAATAATGTGAAAATAAAGAACACATTTATAAAACCACAGTATGTAAGTGGAAATAAAATAGATATTAAGGGAATAGTAGAAGTACTAATTAAGTATAGAAATAGAGGGGTAAAACTTCCTTTGTATGTAGCGAAATGGGATATTAGTCCCATTATAGGGTGTGAATGGTTCAATGCTGTTGGAATTAATATTAGTATAATTTAAAATATTATGAAAAGCATAAGCTGAAAAATTACAAGATTATGCATAAAATGCATAGAGGGAATTCTTCTGAAGTGGGAGGGGGAGGGAGGTGTGTTATATTTATATAAAAGAATGAATAAAAAAATAAATGTTATAATATAATTTGAAGTTCTGGAAACAAAAGTTGGAATTTTAAAAGGCTCCTTGAAATTTAAAAGAAAAAGAAAAGCAATCCATAAGAAAAGGTGAGAAGTAAGAATTTAGAGGAAAAGAATGACTTAAGAAAATGAGAATAATGGTATAGTTGTATTTATATAAATAGAAATAATTAATTACATGTTTTTTGTTTCACAAATATGTAAGATGTGTTAGTTTAATTAATGAAAAGAAAATGAATTAATTAAATCTGTAATTAACAAAACGAGAAGTTGAGGGGAAATAACTCCAATTAATAAGACAGAAAATGATTAGTTAAGGATCACTATATTTTATAAAAAAGGCATTGGAGATTTCATTTTTAACTTGTGCAGTTTAGAGTTGTGTATCATTAGGGGACACATTGTTTGTTTATCATATCTTTTAACATATTGGATTTATAAATTTATTAAATAATATTTTAATCTATTTTGCTGTGATATTTTAATAGTTTGTTTTGCAAATACATAGCATATACTAAATTTGAAATAAGTTGAGATTAATAGTTACACAAATATAAATTATCCAAGTCACATCTTACTATATTTAGAAAAACAACATGTGGTTATTTTATAAATCATCTTTTATTTTACACTAATTGTCTGTACATGTTTTTTTTTTCTCTCATTACATTTGAAAGTTAATTTCAACAGAAAAAGGAGTTCATTTATTTATTTGATTTTACAAACATATTTTCTCTTATTGGATTCCGTTTATTTTATATTTTCTTTCATTACATTTGGAACACCAATGTGTGTTTAAATCTGTATATGCATATTTTGCTATTAGCCATAATTATGTATTTTTCTCCACCTATTACAATATATATATATATATATTGTGCCTTTCTCTATAGGCCAGTAATAGTTCATAACAGTCAATTACTAAAAAATTTAAATTTTAGAATATGTTCTTTTAATACATTAATTATAGTAAGTCAATTATATCTTTAAAGTACAATTTGAAGCTAAAGAGAATACATAGTATATAAAATTATTTAAAAAATAGTTAAGTAAAGTTTAAAATATTATTTCATATGGTTGTAAAAGCTGGCCATATTAAATAACACAGCTATAAAAATTAAAAGTATATTTAATAAATTCGATTTTAATAGTTTAAAACTGATAAGTTAATAAATACAGTATTTAAATTTGTAATCATATTTAAATAGTCAAAATTAATATAGTATATTTTAAAATAAACTTTGTGATGGTGAAAATTATATCTAATTCTATATTTTCTAAATTGTTCTTCCAAATTTTTTATAATTATTTTATATAATATAATAAGTGTATCAATTTTGTAAATCTGGGCAGAGAAATAGATTAAAAATCATCTGTCAAAGTTATTAATCATGTGACGTTTAATGTATACTTTCAATTTAATAACCAAGTTTGTGTATAATAGAGTTGGATATAATGATTATTTATCATAGAAGTGAATATTAAAATATTACATAGTTATTTCCAAATGCTTAAATGATGTAATAAAGACGAATACATTCATAATATAAAAATTAAATATTTTATTTAAATAAAAATAGATAAATTGAATATTAAGAAATGGAATAAGTTATTAAATGTTATTTTAAAAGTTATTTTAAAAGATTAAATAATTTAAATAAAGTTATAATTGAATTAAAAGTGATATTTTAAATAATATTTTTTAAATTTTATTACATCATAATTTCTAATTTTGAAATTCAATTCTACTATAAACTAAAAATATGTAAATTTGTTCTCAAGTTAAAGTAAGAATCAACCAATCAAAAGAGGTATTCTTACAGACTATAAATATGAATTGCACGGGGGTATAGGTGGAGATTAATAATGTATTGAAACCAGAGAAAGGTAAATTATAACTATCAAAAAGATAGTATTTTTTTAATTTTTTATTTTAGTCAATTTTTTTTTTGTACTTTCTTATCGTTTATTTTGCAAAAACTAATTGATAATTTTAAAGAAGTATTTCGCAAAAGGAAAGTTTTAGAAAAAAATTATATATTTAGAAACTTCGTGGAAATGATTTTCTAATTTTTTAAAAGTTACTTGCCAGTCGTATTTTATCTAAAAGTTTAACCTAAACTTCGCAATAAAAATGGATATACTATGAAATAAAATGGATATAAGTTGTAATGCTGAAAAAATGTTTGGAATATTTATTGATACAGCTTTATTAATATTTCACCAAAGAACTGTTTTGGTACATAAAAAACCACAGCTCGGACATCATACGGAGTCTAATGAAAAAATTGGAGACGCATTATTATTTATAAGCCTATCCAAGATTTATTTTTTAAATAGTAATAAGACAATTGTATATTGCATGAATTATTTTATATAATATTATATCAAAAGGAGTAAAATGTTATATCCTTTCTGAAGGTAACATTTTTTTATTTTTTTTTTTAAAGTGATATATAAAAATACCAAACGAAAGTTTAAAAGTATTAAGAAGGAAACTTATATAAAAAAGTGAACATATAGTTGAATAAAAGATGGATCCATGGAAATACAAATAGTACTTAAAAGTTTGTCGAATATTTTTAAAGTTAAATTAGATGGATTGATGCATCTGATACGCAGAGAATATTGGTAGAGAAGATTAAGAAGCTTCACGGGATTAATTAATATTATGATTTAATAATTATCGTCCTAAATACTAAAACCAAGGATTATTTTCTATAAATTTTACTAAATGGATTAATAATTATTTTTATTTTAAACTTTAACACGCTTGGAGGAGAACATTTTTTAAAAAACTCTAGAGAAAATAATAAACATTTTGGACTTATCAGGAACTATCGTCAAGAAAATATGTAATTATAGTTTTGATTCCTTTTATTTTGTTAACCTAGTTTAAATCTAAATTTTTATATAAGATTAGGAAAACATAAAAACATTAATTTATTAATATTAAAATTTTATAATATAACAATCTAATAATTTAGCTAAAAATATTTTAATATAAAGTGTATGGGTGTGAATTTTTTTTTTATATCTGCAATGCTCAAGTGGATAAAGGAAGCCTACTGAACATGATGACTAGATAAAGGTTGTTGGTAATAATAATAACTATTGATAATTTATAGTGTATATATTTTTTTTGTTTTCTTTAGATCATCCATAAATTGGAAGAATGAAGTGTAAAAGTTTATACTTATATGTATCGCATTTCATACAACATTTTAAAAAACATTATGAGATAGGATTGATTTGAAAATATGCATACGACGATTTTTTTTTTTATTTTGTGATATAATCCAACATAACAAATAATTATGTGATTCTTTTAAAATTTTCATGTTATGGGATATTCAAATATTGTCTAAGTAGATTGTATATGATTAGACATATAGAATAATGAAGTAATCAGACTTTTCTTGTGGAACAGCTAGATTGTTTAACTATTAATGAATTTTATTTATTGTTTTGTAAATGCAGATAGTTATTTATCAATGTAAGATGTGGAAAATCTTGAGAAATAATGTTGAGATAGTGGCTTGGAAGTACTTAGTGAACAGGAAACCAAGATGATGTTTTAAGAAATAGGATGTTATAAGGAATGGAAATAATATTTAGTCTTTATGTGGTTATCAGCATAGTTAACAAAGCCCTATGACTGATACACATTTTATTTGGACAGTGTTTATATTTCTTTAAATATTTGATGTTCTAATAAAGCTGAAGAAATAGCTTTAACATCGTCCCTGTACTAGAGGATATTAGGCAGGTAAATGTCATACCTCTTCGCACTGTACCATGATTTTGAGATATGTTAAGAGTAATACTCTAGCTTTCTTCCTTAATCCTATGCATCTGTTTTCGCTATCTTTATTTCATGAAACTGCATCGTTCAATAAGATATGTTTAAGAGAAATGATAAATAATTTAGAACTTAGGTTATGCTATTGTTTTGTATAAGATTGGTTTATTTGCTTAGAAGGAATAGGACATTATAACTTAAAATTGAAGATCCAAAGTATCCTAAGGAAAGAAAAGAATCATAGAATATATTTTGAATTTTATTTCGGAAATGAAATATAAATTTTTTTAAAATAAAGTATCTAAACAAAGATATTTTCTTTAAAGTGATAATAATTTTAAATGCTTTAGTATTATTTTTTTTAAGAGAAAAAATAAGTATTGCATATTTTTAAAATACAATAGTACAAAGTAAATTATGTAAACAATATGCATAGTATATTTTTTGGTTATTGATTAACAGAAATATATTGATGACTACACTTATATCATACTAAAGTAAGGCTTAAAGAAGAATATATTATGATTAGTAAACATTGTGTGATAAATACTAAAATCTAGTACTGAATTTTTGGATAATATTTTGTGTAACATCTTTGACTTTGCAAGATGAAATTTTTTTTAATATTTTGAGAAATCCATACTCATTATAAAATTTTGTTTTCTATAGAATGTTTTCTAAGTATGAATTTTTAAAATAAGATAGTTTAATAATATTAAGGATAAAATGCTGTTGCTAATAAAGTAGATAAATATATTTGTAATAAGTTAACCATAATGAGAAACCAAATAGTAACATTTTTTAAAAATTTTGTCCTAAATCTAAATAAAGATATAATTGAAATATAATTTTTTTTTTATAACCCGGTAGATCAAACTGTAAAGTAAAAAGGTTAAGGATATCCACTGTAAATAGTGTAAATAAATTGTTTATTTATTTGTTGTTAGTAATAAACTTTGTTAAATTTTGTTATTTTCAAAAATTTTGTGTCTGAGTTATTTATTTCTCCACATCGCTGCATGAAAACATGATATATGCATAATAATTGAAACAAATATATAATTTTGCACAAAAGATAAATAGAGAATTATTTTAAGAATTTTAAATATTTTATTGGTATTCATTATAATTAAATAATCATAATCTTACATTATTTTATTGGTCATAAATCAGTTATCACAATATTATATTAAATTATATGCTATCAGTTGCCACACATATTTTGTTTGTCAGATTATTAAAATGCTACCATGTATTTATTATATCATTACATGAAGATATATTATATTATTATATTATTTTATTATGGTAATAAAATTATAGTAAAAAGAAAAGATATACAGAATTAATTAAACAATGAAGAATATTATTATTGTTATTTATTATTATTATTAGTTTAAGTGTAGTAGATTATGACATAAAATCCCTTCTCATATTTTACTACCGTATTTTTTAATTAACTTAGAATAAACTTTATGAACCTGAGATTATTTTATTTGAGCTAGATTATTATTAAATAGAAGATTAAGACTTAATTATTAGTTTAATCTTAGTGAGTAGAAGTTATTAAAGTCGTAAGAATATTATGAGTTTGTTATTTGAAATAGTAATAAGGGGGGATAGTGTTCTTACGCCATTGAGGTAGTATCCTGTGGGATATTGGCTCAATGTAATCTATCTTGTCACCTGTATTTTCACTTCAAGTCTCATGAAAATATTAAATATTTTTTTAATTTATTTTTATAAACTGAACCTTATTTGTATTTTAAATTTGAGCTAGTGAAACATTTTAATCTTAATGCTGAATATTTAGTTATTAATTATTAACTGAGATAGAACCCGTTTTATTTCATATCATATATTATCTGGAAGTGAAGATGTACGAGATTACAGGTCAGATTATGGCCCCCAACATGGTTGGCATGATGTGTAGTGGAGCTACACATAGTGAAGGTTAAAATATATATATATGTGTGTGTTAAAAATGGAACAAATTTACATAATTGATGCTTTAATTGTATAGAAAATGCAAAAAAAAATATTTCAGATGTCAATTGAGTTGAGCTTGTTAACTTGCAATATTGAGTTGCACATCCTTAGACTATAGAAAAAAATAAGAAAAATGACTGTAACAATTTATACTTCATCAATAAGCTAAAAAAAGTTTAGAGAAAATGAATTTTGACATTAAATCTGAGTATTACTAATTAATTTAAATTATCATTGTTTTAAACTTTTCAGATGTTAAATGAAAAAAAAAAGCCTTTAGCAGTCTAAAATAAATAGTTAGTCTAAAGGTTTGCCTTCTTGATTACTGATTGATTCACAAATAAACATAAAATATTTAAAATAAATTTGAGCATTAAGAATAGATCATTCACAAAAGAAGCAATGTGAGTAGTTATTTCCAAATAAAGAAAAAAAATCGCCCTCTAACTGGCTTTTAGTTTGTTGTCAGTGAATCCTGATAAATAGAAAACTGTAATATATCGAATACAGTCAATTCCTGATGTCTTATAACTACTAGCCATGATTTTAGTTAGCCTTATATTGAAGAGTGATAAATAAAAGTAACATATCTAACAGATATATTGTCAACCCCTGATGTCATATAATTACTAACCATGATTTTAATTAGTCCCATATTGAAGAGTGAAAAAAAAATTAATAAATTTGAATTTATATAATTCTTATATTCATCATCATGAATAATCTCTCAGTTATTTTCTCACTTATTTAGAAATATTGTTATTCTCTCTAATTTTTTTTTTCCATAACTTTATCATTCTACTTTTTTATTATTAATTATTAATTTATATCCAAGGTTTTACATTGTTGAAACCAAATTACATGGGTGTGACAATAATATCGGCCTCAGGGTGGCCTTTGAGCATTCCATCATCAGATTTTCAATTGGATGGATGGTTGAAGAGTTGGAGTGTAGAGTGGATTGAAGCCTGTCCATTAAACTATGAGGATAGTCTATCTTAATATATATCTGAGCACTTATACTATATATGTGTGTAAAGATGATAGTCTGGACCAACTGATGATTACTGGTTTAGCATGAAATACGTATATTGGTGATTATTTATCTTTTCAGCATAGGTGTATCAGTGTTATTAGATAGAGTGGAGAGAGGTGGGTGGTGTGAAAGTCTGTGCTCATATACCCTATACTTCAGTGTGTTTCTAAAGTAAACATATGTTTAGCAAGGAGTGTTTTAATCATATAATACATTATAGAGAGATTTGGAAGAAAATTATTAGCTTTTTTGATGATAATATATTTTTGATTGACACTCTCAAAACTATTTGGTTTTAATTCTTCAAGAAAATAATCCCAAAAGTGTTTTTGTTTGAAGTAAATACAGAGAGATTAAACAAGAAATGTAAAATCTGATTGGAGAATGTCTGAATAAATAGTAATATACTGTACAACTCTGAAGAAAAATCTTAGCATTGAGATAAAAATATTTCATACTTAAATTTTATTCAATATTTTAATCAAATTGTTATAGCAAATTTCTACTTAAGGTACTTTAAGCAATTTTAAATCATTGCTACAAAAAAGTTATTATTAGCAAAAAGCAGAGTTATATCAGTAATATGGGAAATACAGATTAATTGATAGTAGATTTCATAAGAATAATGAGATTTGAGTGAATGTTTTTAACCTTGAGGCAAAAACATCTGCTTAGTATAAAGAATTAAATAGCCTTAGCTTGTGATATACAATTTAAGATGAAGGAAAAATATAAAGTAAGAAATCCAGTTTTGTAATAAGGTTTGAACCAATAAACATCACATGATCACTATTTCTTATGCTTGCTTATAACTGTTATTAAAATAAGCAAAACTCTCCATACAGTATTGTCACTCAGAGCAAGGCTTGCACTGAGTGGCAATGCTGTATGGAGAGTTTTGCATGTTTTAATAAACTTTGAGATAATATTAACACAAATCTCAATAAATTTATGTTTATGGCACAGCTAGGATAAAGCAGGAGATAATGTCAATGAGAATTTTAAATAATAAATGTTGGCAATGCTATGTTTGCAATCCAAAAAATAAATAGATATTGCACCATTAAATTTATAAAATGTTATAGCGAGATATATAATTTGTAGTATTAAAATAATGCATATGCATATAGGAAAGAATACAATTTTTTTATATCAATGTGCTATAAGTAGACAAAGATTAAAATATGTCAATGATTGAAAAGGCATGATTATTAGAAAAAGTAATTAAACTGAATAAGAAAAGTTGATTATTTTATAAATTGGTCACAACTGATTTTTAGAGAATATGGTATTGTATCTATTAAAATCTTTGCAAGAATCATTAATATTAAAAGTATAAAAATATTGAACAGACCAATTTTAACTTTGCAAAGACAAAAAATAATTATATAAGTATATATTGGTAAGTGTTATTATATAGATAAAATATTTTGGTATATTACAAGAATAAATCTGTATTGATAAAAATAACAATCCCATTATACAATAAGAATTTGATTTGTATATAAAATATCACATGACTAGCTTAAAAAATATTTCATAAAATTTTATCTTTGAATTATTACCATCTTTGAATTATTACCAATAGTTATACATAATTATGCATAAAATGTTATGCCAGTTTGTCAGAATAGTTAAGACCATCAATAGTTATTATGGAATCTTTTAAAACATCAATTATTATAAGCACTAAAAAAATTTTGAAATGTTTTTTTAATGATCTGAAATGCCAAAAATAGTTTTTTTAACTGAGAATTACATTGATCACCATATTATTTTACATACTGTATCATGTATTGAAATACTAGATATTCATATCATAAAGGTTATTATTGTTTGAAGCTACATTCTGATTTTATGTCTCCTGTAGAGTTTTAATTAGATAGAATAATATGTATTAATGATAAATAAAAAAGCAACCATTAAACAGTTCTCTGCTGAATTAAAATCTTCCAAAAGCTCTTCACAGAAGAACAGTGAAGAAAATTCATTATTCATCAGATTTATCCATTTCTGACTGGTAAGAGTTTAAGGCATCTTTAATTTTTGTTTTATCTCCTAATTAAAATGATTAAGTATTTATTTATTAACTAATACTGGCTGGCTAACCAAGTTACCTACCTGAATGAAAGATCTAAGTCTTTTTGAAATGTAAACATTTTTAACCATCTAGGATTTTCATTCTAGTTCGTGGTCAATGTCATGTGCATTTCGTGAAGTATCTTTATTTTTGAACAGTAGATATATTCATATGAACAAAATGCAAAGTCAATAAAATTAATCAAATTAAGTAATATTCTTAAGTATTGTGAGAAAATCATCTTACTCTTGTTCAGAATGAAGAGAATCACTGTGCAGATAGATGATTTATTTAATCTACTTTATTGCACTTAGTTCTGTATGCCTTGTGAAGTAAAGTAACAACTAGTAAATTTTATTTGTGTTAAATGGTTATAACAGTAGTAATATTATAAAAGTAGGAAGTATTTATTTATCTTCTAAATGATTATCTTTCAGTTTTAGTGTAATAATTCCCAACTTTATGATAATAGTAAATGAAACATTAGAATTTTAATTTCCTAAAAAAATTGCTAAGCTGTAAAATATGAACCTGTTTATCATAGAATGTTATTGGAATTGTTAGAAAGAGTGTTGATAATATATTCATAAATAAAAATTTTTAAAAATAAATGAATAGTATTTTTAGTAGTTTTGTGTTGTTGTTTGTTAAATTATTCCATCTTTAGAAAAGACCTGCTATAAAAATAGAAATAGATTTGACTGGTTTTTAATGACCACTATTTTCAATTATTTTATATAACTGAAAAATAAAAGATCACATAATTAGAATTTTCCATAAGGTTTGACATAAATTCTTAAGCAAAAACTTTACATTTCAAATTTTTTTATTTCATCAAAGACATGTGAGTTAGATTGGCTGTCAACTTCATATTCGAAAGATTTTAAACCATGATCAAGAAAATGAGTAGGAACATAGTATTTTATTTCAATAATAAATAGCTCTTTTTTTTAAATAGAATTGAGTTGTTGCAAATTGAATATCCAGCTAAAGGATTTATAAAAGCAAGACTTCATAAGCAAATAAATTAATTTAATTTAAAAAGAATCTGTGAAAGGAATAGAGTAATATTAGAATTTGGCAATTTTAATATTAATTTATCTTCAGGTAAAAAAAAAACAACTTCTCATAATATTTCCTCATCAGTTTGCAATTTTGGGATGTGGAAGATGCTGAATTACATTATAAAATAAGTAATTTTATTTCAATATTATCACAAGTTTTCTTTGTTAGCCTTTATGTACTTGTAAAAGCAGTATAGCTGTAAGACTTTTTTTACTTTTTTAATTTTTTGAAAACAGATTTGAAGATACAGTAATTCCATAGCATTAATAGAGTGTGTGCAATAAAAGTCAAGAAAATTATCACAAAATTTAAAAATGTAAAATAATGCTGTGAGATTTCTCTTTAACATTCTTACATCACTTATGAAATATTGCTTATCTGAGTCTGGTTGAGTTGTTATTTTGGAGTAATTTTGCTTATTTATTGACTAGTTTAGCTTTATGCTTTTAATTTTATATATATATCAGAGAACTAAATAAATTAAATAAACCGACTATACTTTCAATGCGGAAGCATCAATACCATGTTTATTAATAAGTTTGAAGTTAACCATTAGGGATTTAAGAACCCCCCTCCCCTTTTATTAATTTGTATACTCCAGTCTATTTAATTTGTTTTGTTTCCTGTTATAATGTTTTTTATATTACTATTAATGGCAGAGAAAGTATTACATATATATACTTTTTATTAATCAATCTGCTTATTTATTTAGGTTTTTTATTTTTTTATTATAAACATTTTAGTTCAATGATTATTTTATGGTTATTTGTATAAGATAAATACAATATATATAGCCTAAAATTTAAACTTTATTTTTACGTAAAACACTACAATTTTTTTTCATGCACTAAGAATAATTGGGATTTATAAACTGTTTTAATTTTATGAATAAATAAATTATATTTTTTAATATTAATAAATAATTATTATTCTCATAAAGTTTTATATTATTATTCATTTTTAAAATAAATAAAACTTTCATTTACTTAATTTTATCAATACTATTGAATACATGTTCTCTATTGTTTGTTTGTTACACAAATTTTTTTATGAAGTTTCTTTTTATTCTTTAAATATTTACAATAGATTTCAAAATGTATTTTCATTTATAGTATGCAACAATTAACTTCACGTCAAGCCTTGGTGGACGAATGGTTAGCACAACTGCCTTACAAGCAATTGTCCCAGGGTTCGCTTCCCGGCCGACGCTTTGATACATTAAAAAAAACAAAACAATTAACTTCATTTACTAGTCATAGTTACTAGATTCTATTTTTTATTACTAATATTTGTTCTTCAAAAATATTTTTATAATTTTGTTAATAACTATTGAATAATTATAAAACCTATGATGCATAATCCTATTTAATTAATTTTTTATGTAAAAATCAGAATCAGACTTATTCGGAATTTGAATTCTAGTCATATAAGTGCACCATAAAATTTCCGAAGGTAATTTTTTTGTTAAATTATTATTTTATTATAGTGTTCTTTATTAAACAGTAAATGGGATTGTAGCTACTTTTTACTAATGTATAAAGCAATGATGGAAAAATAATAAAATCTTAAAAGGTGCCAAATATGACGAATAAAAAAGTTCTCCGCTGTTTATTAACTGGAAGGATGTTGGGAAATTGTTTTCTTTATAGTGAACTATTTAAATGTTATTTTTACATATCTTTACTTTTACTTCCTGATAATTTTCAATTTTCATATTAAAAGAAAAAAAAAATTAGTCAATGCGTTGGTGGCCTAGTGGTTAGCATAGTTGCCTTCCAAGCAGCTGGCTCTGGTTCGCTTCCAGGTCAACGCATTTGATATATGGAAAAAAAATATTATCACTGTTTATTTTGCAAAATAAATAAAATAGAATTAACTTTAAAAGTATTTTAAGAGTTTGCATATTTTAAAAAATGTCACAAGTTTTATTTTTAGTATATATATCTGTATAATGTGTTTTATTTCATCCTTATTTTCATGGCCTATAAATTATTGGTAAAATAGTGTGCATAGGATTATTTTGTGATAACATTTTTTAAAAATTGATGTTTTTAACATAATCACTAGAAAAAATAATCAAGAATAATGATTTTTGTTAATGGTATGCATTATAATACTTAAATTTAGTTATTCTTACGTTGAAAAATTTTGCCCATTGAGAATGACATAATTTTAACAGAGAATTTAAATAATGTATGGAATTTCATATCAATGTGATTGATAAATTTCACACTTTTTAAATTAGACAAAACTCTCCATACAGTAATGCTACTCAGTGCAATCCAGAATAAGCAATGTATGCCAGAAGGTTGTGCAAAAAATCCCTATTTAGTACTTACTCATTCAATATCCTCAGACTAGTCTCACTGATGAAAGCTACAAACTAGAGACTAGTCTGGGAATATTGGATGAGTAGGCACTAGATAGGGATTTTATGCACACCCCTTTTGGAATCCACTGATTACTTTGGCTTGCACTGAGTGGCACTACTGTATGGAGAGTTTTGCCTGTTTTAACAGCTTGAGCAAGCATAAGAAATGGTGATCATGTGATGTTTAGTGGTTTAATACTTTTTAAATTATATGTAATAAATTTAGTCTAATAATATAAATAAAATGTTTTGTTCATATCATTTTAATACAATCATTTTGAGAATTTAAAATGGCTTCCTTTGAATTAGCTGAACTATAAGCAAATTGTATGCAAATTATCTAATGCTTTTGACAGAATTTTAAAATAAAAATCATTAGAGGGTTTTAATTAAATGCATAACACATTTTAATAAAGCATTGTTGTCTTGATATTTCTGGTTATCTCCATATATTTATTTAATATATATATATAAATAATATTTAAATTCAAATATAATTTACATACCTGGAGTTTAGATGTAATATAGAGGATTTGAACAGACACTCTATCTCATACAACTGATACACATAACCACATGCATGTGAAAAAGATAAACACATAATATGAAAAAGATAAATGATTTTTTTCACATGTATGTGGTCATGTGTATTGGTTGTATGAGATAAAGTGTATAATAGAAAGGAGTTTGAAAGTTTATGTTGAAATCATATATATATTATAACGATCGAAATGAAAATGAGGATCGAATCTAACCGCAAACTATGATATCTGCTCTACGGGGCACCATCTAGGCATTTAAACCTAGAAAAATTTATAGAGTAGGCAGATACGTGCTGTTAAGATTCCACTTTATTTAAATATTCAGATCGTTAGCCCAAGTCACTAGCTCAGTGGAGTAGCAGAGATAATAAAATATAAATTTTATATCTTAAATATAAAAGAATAAAAGCCACTGTCAGAAATTAACACATAAAAATATTTATTTATGCACATATAAAATAACATTTAAATTTTGAGGAATAAATTCAACATTTTAGATTTTTCTATTAATCTTTAGTTTTACATTTAAGTAAATTACAACCATGAGTTTAATATTTATTTAGGGAGTTGAGTATGAATAGATTACATAGATCTGCATTTGAAAAGAAAATATTCTTCCCTGATTTGACCTTAGGCAACAAATTTCACAATCAAACCGGCGCCAATCCATCTGATACATTTATGTATTCAATATAGCATGAAAATACAACAACACAAAATACTATACTGTCAAGAATGTACATCTGAACAGCAAGTAGAATTAGAGAAGACATTGTCTCTCCACCAACAGGAATGTCACATCTGTTGGCGAGTAGAACAATAAACATAAAACTCCATAGGAATGGACTGCGGTCCTTTGCCATCATACAAATCAATCCATAGGTAAACAGAAGGTGTGTGGCATATATCTATGATCCTGCCTGTATCAGATTTCATACTACATCTACAATTACACAAATATATCCAATCCATTGAACCAATTCAACTATGAAATAAATAACCTAAGATTACCCTCCCTTAATATAACTTTACAAAACTATATAGCCATTCATGCCCGACTTAAGTTTAACATTTAGATACGTTCGCACAGATTTGTTTAAAAATGTTGGGTATAGATCGATTACATAGATTCCACGGTCAAAAACATTTCAAAATAAGCATAAACGATCAAAATACAAAATTATTGATACCGACAATTGCAGAGGGAAATTTATAAGTAACCCAATAGTATTCACCATAAGATACTTGCGTTGTCACCAATAACTTAAAAGACATCCGAATAAATACATTTTAGATACCATACGGTATCATTATTTATCGAATGTCTATATATTTTGATCAAATATAAAAAACCAAAATATAATTAACTGCAAACGAATCCATGCAAGTGTCTATAAACAACTTAAATTTTATGCATTTAAATAATCTTTACAATAAGAAATAAAAAATGGAAATGATGTTTATCAATCGAAAAACATATAAAATTAAACATTATTAATTTGATTTAAAAACTTACAAAAGTCAGATAAGAGTCCGTTTTAACGTTTAAGTTGGCTTGTTTATCAATTTGTAAAACTTGACGAAAGTTCTTAATTGATTTTAATAATTGTTCATTTCATATAGCTTATGGTAGAAGAGTCCAGGTTCCTGTTTTTAATTCCCGTGATGCCTCCATTGGAAGATAATGTTCTGGAGATGGCAATAGCTGGTTCAAGGTATCACAGTCTTTCATGTTTTTTTTAAATAGAGAGTGTTGTAGTATGTGCATCCTATCACATCTCTCAAACACAAAAAGCTGGAACTGTCAAAAAAGACTGTATTTCCCTTTTTATATTATCCACACGGATTCAGTCAACAAAACGTCACTAATCCATCACTTTCATTAGGGTTCGAGCCAAGGCTTAGTGCTTCCATTGGTCAAGCTAATTTCTTTTTATTTTCTTATCTATCTTTCATGAGATCATTTTAATTATACAAGAGCCCAAGGCTAGCTTGCTTTTCAAACAATTTATAAACAATCATTTCCATTTACAGATTACAAGAATTAATTAATACCTGTTTTTATTTTTAAATCTTGTACTTTTTTTTATAAAAAAGAACGTTCAAATACTTATTTATTTATTTTTTTTTTTTTAAAAAATATTTTTAAAGTTTGGCATCTGTGCGAATGTATATACGTTTAACAAACATTTTAATTTTAGCGTTTAGTTTTTTACTTTTATTTGCGAACTTTTAAGTTTTTATTTTAAATTAATGTAACGGCATATTTATATATCGTTACAATATATATATATATGTAATGTTAGCATTTATAAAATCAAATTGTTTTTATTTTTCAACATAATATCTTTAAATCTTATTAACTTAATTTTTGAATGACAATAAATTGTTTCTTTCACAAATGATATATCAGGCATGCATATGCGTTTATATGTATATACATGTAACTATTCATGTATGTATATATTATTTTGTTCAAATCTTAAATCACACTATCTTTCCGAAGTAGGTTGTTTATTTATAATCACTATCATGCAATGTATTATCATTTCATGCAATTTGGATTTAATATTTGAATCTGTAATATAAGAAGATGAAACCTACAATTATGTTTATATTGTTTATTTTCTGCATGCAAGATAAAGTAGTGCCAATATATTTTAAAAGAAGCTGCTGAAATAATTGTGATAAATAATAGAAATATAATAGTAATAAAAAGAAATTAGAACATTCTAAAATTTAGCTGTCATTCCTTTTTATAAGTAATTTTTTTAATAATTTTATTGATATATATATATAAATTCTGTATATAATTTATCAATAATAAAACACGCTTACATAAAACGTGTGAAAGAAAGTAATATGCTATAAAATATTAACAGTCAAGCTTATTTTCAATGCAGTGTATTAGATTTATGGCAATGAAATATTAAAATAAAATAATCCATCAAATAAAAGCCAAAATTATAGACCAAGTGTTGTTACACACTATTAAATCTATGATTCATATTATTATTAAAATTAACAATGTACAAGGCTTTAAAAAATTTTCCTTTTCTATTATTTGATTCATTATATATAATGCTAATTTTTTGACGATAGTAATCTTTCCCTCAGTTCTTCGTATAACAAAAATGAACAAAATTACGTTAAGAATTAATTTAAATTTTTTATATTAATAAATTTGCTGCCTAATATGTATAAATAAACTAACTATTTTTTTTATAAAAATAAAAAATGAAACAAAATTACATGTTTACATATAGTAGAATATAAAATTTGATGTTTATCAGCATAATTGATTAATTTTATAATATTATTTATCATTTTATTTAAAGTCATGGAAAAACAAAATCTAATATTAAGATCTTTGGAAACAGTGTTTTTCCATCTTGAAAATAATTTAGTAATATGAGGCATTTATCTTTAAAAAAATTATACTTATTTGTTTTCATCTGTCGGCTTTTGCAACATTTCTCAACTTTGGATCATTAATTGAAAAAATAATATCATTTTCAATATTCAGATGAATTAAATAAATTTCATTTATTTGTATGTCTTTAGTATTCTTTAAATATTTTTCATAAAACTTCTATAACAAGATTTGGAGAAGAAATTATTATGTGGTGAGTCTTATTTTAAGATTAGAAGTCTTAGTGTTGACCATGTAATCTAATCACTGATGGTGCATTTTTATAAATATTAATTATTTAGATGTGATAAAAGAATGTTATTATTATTGACCAATTGTATTCATACACATTTTAATCATCGAACTACTACTTAAATTGGTGCTTAGAAATATTCCAGAAATTGAATAATCTATTTCAAAAATTAAATTGTGTTAGGCACACTATCATTCCCTTCTTGAACACTTTCAGATCAGTAATACATATTATAATTCATACAACACATATATTAATGAAAAGGTTGAATTATTAAAAAGTCAAGCTAAATTGTCACCCAATTAGTCACAAATGTTAGTTGAAATCCAAATATAAATATACAAATCATCTATGATGTTAAAACATTCCAGCAGCACTTTACAATGAGAAATGAACACAAAGTTTAAAATAATGGGATAATTAAAAGGATCAATACCTTATCTATAAGCCACAATGATCTTATGTATATTGAAATCTAGACTTACATACACAAAAACACAAAATTAAATTAGCACAGATCTTAATGGTTAATAAATTAACGTAATTTCATTTTATATGTCAAAGAAGATTAATCAGTACATACATTATTCATTACAACATATATATTGTAACATTACAAGTTGGGGTGAATATTGGGTGAAAAAAGGGGAGATGGGTAAACATCATCATCCTTATTTAATAAATCATCAAATATATAATGAATAAAAGGAATATATTGAATAAGAGCAGAGAGTCAGCATGCATTATGAAATAAGTAGCTATACTAATCATAAGTTATAATCAGTTATAACCTTTAAATTATCCAGCATTATACAAGAAAACCACCAGAAAATTAATAGAGAATAGCCAAATCATCATTGATGCTCTGACACATAGTACTATTAATATACTGGCCAACTATGAACTTAATTTCTAATAAAAAACAAAAAAGCAGTGACTGGACTTTAAAGGTGATACTTATACTATACAGAGTTATTTATCATCCAGATATCCACACACAAATATACATTCATATAATTAACCTTTATGCTCTAATGTAGCTCAGGAAGCAAGTACTCTATAAACTGCTACAGTGAGAAAGAGATAAATAAATATAGCATCTTATTCTAATTTATTTTAAAATAATTTTACTGGGATAATTTTAAAATCCCTAAAATACTAAACTGTAATAAAATCAAGTCAAGCACTGCAAATTCATGTAACAAATATGTGGGGAGGCATAAATACATTTTAAACACTTACTTAACCCACTTATACCTCAAATGACAGAAAAACATCTTTTTGCCAATTTGCCCCCTGGTGAATTTTTCCATAAGCATTATATGTTAAAATGTGTGTAAAATGGTATATTTTATAATAATAAATTTTTTGCCTGAAAAGTCTGTGCTAAAAGGTGCAAAATTCAAAATTCCCACTTTTACAACATTGAAATTTCCAATGATGCAAAAACATGTTTATATGCGAATTTATTTCAGTTTTAGATATTTTTTAAAATAATTTGCACTATATTTATTAGATATCAAGAAATATAAATTATCAATAACTTATTTTGATTTGAAATACTTTATTTTCAAAAAATATAATGTTATACTGGTAGCTAACATAAATATGTCCAGAAGTAAATTTGAAGACCAGCTATGACATAAACAATCTACTTGATATTTACAATAAGAAAAAAATCACAAATTTGCAATAAATATTCAATAAACTTAAACTTTTAAAGCATAATTCATTAGATATTAGAGAAATAAATAATTATTCATTCAGATGTGTAAATTTAATGAGAATTAAAAAATATTTTGTTGATTTTATAAACTGGAAATAATCTTTCTAGAAAATGATGACATGTAAAGTCTTTGTTTTGATTACATCCTCATTTTTTAAATATTTACAAAAACGTGAACATTTAAAATTTATTTAAATAAAAACAAGAATCTCCACCAAATGAAGTCAAATTTATTTTTTTCTGATAAGTAATAATCATTTTATCATATATTTTACATTGACATTAACTGAAAATAATTTTTCTAGAAACAATAACATATAAAGTCTTTGTTTTGATTACATCCTCATTTTTTAATATTTACAGAAACAAAATGTGAACATTTAAAATTTATTTCAGTAGTAAATAAAAATATCTATCAAATAAAGTCAAATTTATTATTTTCTGATATGTAATAATCATTTTATCATATATTTTACATTGACATGCGAGACAAAGAAAAACATTAGAATAGCGAAGTAAGGTAGGGTTAATAAACTAACTGATATATAGTTTAAAAATTAAAAAATGACACAATGATATGATAATTTAAATGTATACATTCTTATCAAATGGCTAACCATTTTATTTTCATTCATTAATTGAACTAACTTTTTTATCATTGAATTATTTTCTTTTCAATAGGTAAAATTGAAAAATGACTTTTTAATCAGAGGATAAGAGTTAAATTGGCTTAATCCTTTGTATAATTTTTTTGGGGGAAGGGGGTTAAGAAAATAAATAAGCATGCTTCAAAAGTTATGCTAAATTTAATAATAATTAAATTGCCTAATAACTCTATTTGTAATTTTAAAAAGAAAAATGAAACAAATATAAAAACATTTCTTAAGAAAATGTTACTTTATTAAAATTATTCACTTCTATCAATTATTGTTTCTATAATTTTTTTTATCTCTAAATAAAAGTATAATGTGCACATTAAAAAATATCTTGTACCATAGTTTTAATTTTTTTTGGAGTTATTTTTGGAGTTGTAATTTTAAGTTTTTTATGTAGGTTTTATTCTTGAAGGTTTTTCAATTCCACATTAATTTACACTGTGAAATTTTTTTCATTTTGCTATAGAGTATTTAAAGCTGACACACAGAAAGAATTTATTCATTTTTCTTTCTAATAAATTTTCAAGGTCAAATTAATAAATACAGATACTCATGCTCTTGGTTGGAGACTGAGTGACAGATTATTTCATGAGTATCTTCTTTACATTTTTTCTTTTCAGTGAAGATTACATGAAGCAAGACAATGTTTAGATTTTAGATAAAACTTAGCACCTGGTTATCTTTATTTTAGAAAATATTTTTACAACTAAATGTAGATTGCTATACACAGCTAAATTTTCCTATCTTTTTAACAGCTTAATCAGGAACTTTTTTCTCCTACTGTCTTTTTCAGAAGCTGGCTAATAACTGATTGACCTCTTCAACATCTGGGTCAGGAAAGTTTGCAAGATACTGAAGTCAACTTATTAATACACACCCCTATTTTTAGATCAAACCTGTCTTCAACCAATCACAATCTTGTTTCCTACATGACAAAATTTAATAATAATCAACTAGATTAATTTTGACAATGACAATTATTCAGCTATTTCTCTCCTTTTTTATTAATTAAAAAAATCCAATGATAGTTTTGAAATTTCTCTTTAATTAGTTTCTTCCCCCCAAAAAAAATAATCAGACTATTTATACTGATATGATAAACACTGCCTATTGTGATGAAGAGATATAAAGAGAAAAGAAGAAAAAACAACTCTAATTATTTAAAACCAAATTTAACAAAATAATTAAATGTTTATTGTTTTTCTCTTTTCTTTTAAAATTTTTTTTATTTATTTCTCTTAAAAGTTGGAATTAAAATTTACAAAATAATTTACTGAAGAAAAAATTATCTTAATACATTTTCAAAATGAAAATTAAAACTAGTAAATAGATGAAATTATTGAGGAGAGTGAACAAAGAAAATTATTTATCTCTTTTTATATTTTTTTCTCTCTTTTACAATCATTTACAAATTATAATACATTTTAAATATTCACATTATATTTAAAATAATATTTGAAAATTTTCATATTTTCATGTGATGAAGAAAATATTTAAATAAATCAAAAATTATTATTATTATTATTATTATTATTATTATTATTATTATTATTATTATTATTATTATTATTATTATTATTATTATTATTATTATTATTATTATTATTATTATTATTATTATTATTATTATTATTATTATTATTATTATTATTATTATTATTATTATTATTATTATTATTATTATTGAGTCTAAAAAGTTACAGAGTCACATCTAGTAATATATTGATTTGTTACAAATGAAAAACAAATTACAACTTTCAGTATATGAGTCTTTATCTTTTCTGCATACTTTTTTTTCATTCTTGTTTTTAAATTTGGTCTTCCATTTAGTTCAGTTTGTGCTTGCATCTTTTTGAAGTTGGAAATTATTATTATTATTATTATTATTATTATTATTATTATTATTATTATTATTATTATTATTATTATTATTGTTATTATTATTATTATTATTATTATTATTATTATTGTTATTATTATTATTATGTTTCAAAGAAAAGAACTTTATTGATGACCATAGGGTTACATTTGCTATAAGACACTTCGTATACATATATTTACATTGCTAGTGAGTAAACCAAGTTTGAGTTTGTATCTGTGATTTACAAAAAAAATTAAATTAGGAGGGAAAAATATTTTAACATTGTTAAGGGGGGTGAAAATACATATGTATACATTACATTTATGAGCATTGCTTGCTGTAATCAGGGTTCTCAAAAGTCTTGGGTTATCATTGTTCAATTTGCAAAACTTCAACCTGTATGTATATTGCAGTGCTGGGTTTAGTTTGCTTTCCAGTATTTGAGTTCTGATTTTGTTGTTACTGTTCTTTATATTAATAGTATGCAATCAAAGACAATATTCTGTTTTTTATTTGTAGATAATTGCCACTATTATTATTATTATTATTATTATTATTATTATTATTATTATTATTATTATTATTATTATTAATAATATAATAATTATTATTATTATTATTATTATTAATAATAATAATAATAATAATAATAATAATAATAATAATAATAATAATAATAATAATAATAATAATAATAATAATAATAAACCCACAATGCTAGATTAAATGTAGCATTTTCCTATTAATTAAATATTGTAAATTAAAGAAACTTGTAATATTGGAATGATCAGAGTTAGACATTACTCAAAATATTACAATATATATATATATTGCAACCTTAAAATTATGACTGTAATTATCTAATAACTCAAAAACTATAAAAATTTATTGGCTTTATTTTTATGGTTAAACAAATATATTAATCACTATTGTTGGTTAAACAGCAAATAGTACAATCAATATCAAGTCCAAAAGTCTATCAGATTAATGCTTAATAAAAAATATAATTATATAAAAGGTTTTAAAATGTCTTTCCATGTTAGTACTGTATTTTCATCCATAAACAAATAGAGATTCACACCCACACACAAAACAAATATTTTGATAAAGAAATATAAGATAGAATAATAAATCTGACATTACAACACAAAATATTTTTTAAAAAGGTAATTGCAGTTAAGATTACATTTTACTTAAGGAATGAAACAAATCGTTCTTTTTATATTTTGTGTGCATGCATGAGTGTTTATGTGTTTTAGATTTAGCAATATAAATTTGGTTGCTTAATTTAAAAAGGATATTTATGTAGTAATATAATTTATTAAAAGGTCAATTTAAAGTTAATCAAAATAAATATCTGAAAACTTTCAGTTTTTTATAATTTATTTGTTTTAAATAAATGATTGTAAAATTATTTTAAACCTGGAAACAAAATGAAGTAATTGAGAAAGCTTGAAATTATTATTAGTAATTTTTTCTCACTTCATTTTGAAAGGTGTTTATAAAAATTATTACATTAATTCAAAATCAGATAGCATCTATTATCTGCCTTTGTAGTAGCTATGGCAATTTGTCTAAATTTTCCTGGAAAAAAATGGGAAATATTACACAATTCAGATGATTGATAGGTATAAATACTGATGTTTGGAAAAAAGCCAATCTTCACAAATTTTTATTGCATTCAAAACCTAAACAGGTTAAAACTTTAAAATAGCCATTTTGTTTGCCTTCATTAATCATGGTTGAGTAGACTAACCAGTCTAGGCATTTTGTCTTAGCTTTCAAAAAAATATCTTCTCATCAGATTAGAAAAAAAATAGACAAACAGATTGGCAAGAAACTATCATACATTACTATTTCAAGAAAATTTCATTTATTGCAGTCAATGGATAATGGAAATTTAATAAATTTACTCATGGAATACATCATACCACTTCAATTAAATTGCTGCTTTTTTTCATTTCAAAGTAATGGTAAATAGCTGATATAAATATAAAACTACATCTACCAACTTCAATCAAAGCAACTTTTCACTTCAAAAAGTGTCAATATTTTATTTCAATGTTATAGATAATCTCATTATAAATTATTAAAAGAAAAAATTTTAAAGTAATATTTTTTTAATTCAAATATATCATCATAAACTTTATTTCTTGATGAAATGCTGAACTCTAATTAAAATCAATGGAATCCACTTGTTTATGAGTAATAGTCTATTTGCTTAGTTATATATATGATCTGAACTATTTAGCAAAAAATGTTAAATATCTATAAACTAATGGAATAATAAAATTCTTTAAATGAAAAAAATGCTGAATGCCAATTCTTTGGATACAAAGTTAATAATATCATTTCAAATGGATTAAAGATTAAATTGCTTCATATATTAAACTATGATTCACCTTCAGTGCTTTAAGAAATGGATAATGAATCATCAATGTCAAATATGTTAATATTGCTTATGGATTATGGATTAGAAATGCAAACTATTAAATATTATAAAAATTGCATTTAGTATCTAGCCCTTAAATGGATTAATGTGTTAAATATAATGTCCATTTGATTAACAAATGTGCTTAGTGAAATTTTATTCAACTTTATATTACATTCCAGTAAGAAATAAATTACAAAAAAGAAATTGATTGTGCTCTATATAATCTTTGATGCTTTTATTATAATGTTTCCATGAATTTCCAAAACATTGAAATAATTATACAAGAAAAATATTTTCTTGGGATAAATTTAAATCATTTTTAACCTTTGGAGCAGAAACGGATGGATTACTTAGTGATCTTTATTATAACTGTTTCTTATTCAATTAGTTATTATTATTGTTGTTATTATCAGTGTAATAAAAAAATATAAAATTTCTTCAAATATTATTATATGAAGATACAGATAATACTTAAATTAATCTTATTATTTATAATATTGGATATGATTAAATGTATGATTTACACTAGCACTAGGTTGTATTAATGTAATTTTTAAACTTGTATAAAATCTTGCTACATTGAATTTATTATACGTTTTATAGATTCTTAAGTTTCAATCTCAAAATTATGAGGAGTTAATTATCCTTTGTTGATAATTAGGTCTATAAGGAATGTTTTATGCATCGCTCCTATATGTTAATATTAATTTTTAAAATGTTATAGTATGCAATAAGAAATCCTAATAATATGAGTTATATTATGTTAGTAAAGTTTTACTCCTAACGAATAAGCCTTCAAAAGAATACAGTTAAGGATCTTAAGGTGTAAAAAACAAGCCATATGTTTTAAACATCATTTAGGAATACTTTGCAAATAATTTCATTTGTTCTCAAGCGAGGTTGTTTAATAATTGATTACTTATTGAAACAAATTAAATAAGGACAGCATAAAACATTTATTACTATTATTTATTATTATCATCCTTCAGTATTTAAATTGAGGATTTGCTTTTAAATAATATGCAACCTTAGTGTTTTTGCAATACTGTACCATTAAACACTTTCATATCCCAAGCTTAGATTAGACTTGGAAAATATATATTAATATTTAACAGTTATTTAGTATAATTTTTATAATTAATTACGTTTATATTATTCGTTGATAATTTATTTTATATTGTACAATAAAGCAATTGTTTTTTTATACGTCAAAGCGTTGACCGAGAAGCGAACCCGGGCCAGCTGGTTGGAGGGCAGCTATGCTAATCTCTAGGTCACCAACAAAGCAATTGTTAACTTTAATCCTTCTCTTTTGTCACTATTAAAGAAACATCGGCATTGCGTAATTACGAAATAAAGGTCATATTTTAAGATATTAAATTACAAATCTATTTGGATTGGATACATCATTATTGTTATTGTTGCTATTTGAAATACAAAGGTATAAAGTAAAATGATGTACATAAAATTCCCTTTTACATTATCGCATCCTAAGATAAATGTAAATGATTATAATTGATTCCTAAAACTAAGATAAATTATTAGTCAACATTATTTTTAAAATTGCTGGCTTTAGTTTAAACACAAATCAATTTATGTTAAAATATTTTCTTAAAATTTATTAAGAATAGTAGCACTCACAAATAATGAAATACCCTAAGAAATTTATTCATTTCAAATTTTACATATTATTAAAATATAAAATAGCATTAATATTTATTTGATGTGAAAGTAGAACATTTATGCATTGAATATAGAACATCGTCTTCAACCGTTTGTCTTTGAATATAACTGACGTCATGAGAACTGATTTTGGGTTCAGGGATCTCCACTTTTTAATAACGCGCTAGTTTTAATATGTATAAAGAAGGAAAACCAAATATTTTTTATGTCTATATAATTCAGAAATAATGAAATTACAAGTCTATGCCGAAAGTATAATTTCAATAATAAAGAAAAAATTGGACAACTTCTAATGTCAAATCCTTGTTTCTTTAGATAATATGCCTTTTATGTAATTCCCAAAACTCGTCATGAATATTTTTTACAAAACGTCTTAAAAAGTTCAACAGTCTAGGAGACCGAAAAAAAAGTTTATTTTTATTTTACATCTGTAGTATCTATTTTCAAACAAGTAATTAATGGGTAATGGCAGATATGAATGTTAATATTATACAGTTAATAAAGTATAATTCTGCCTTATTAAACACTAAGTGCTATTTCTAATCCAAATGTTTTTTGTTTCCTCTCTATACTAACTGTCACATTTTTTGTTTGTTTTTCAGTTACTTATTTTAATGTATCAAACAACCTGAACTTTTTCCATCATCAGCAATCTTTCTGCACTAAATGTGGCAATGAAAATGTATATTTGTGCAAACACAATCATCCATTCATTCAATAACAGCCATTTGCAAATGAGTATAGCTTTTTCACTTCCATAAAAAATTCTTTGACAATAAGATATTATTTTTTGCAATATCTATATGAACCAATATATTATCTGTAAATATGTTTATACAGAGAATATGCTTGAATTGTTAATTTAATATTTTGTAATGCTATCTTTTAATTTTTATATATAAAACTAGTGCAAGTACTTTACAATCTTTATAAGGAATTGGAACTGTTTCTTCCATGAAAGCCATATTCAATCTTATCATAAAATAGTTTTTTTGGAAAGTATTCTGTCACTCATTTATTTTATATATTTATTCTATCAGTGATTTGATTTTACAATAAAAGAACATGGTTTTGTATATACTTTTAGAATTCAATGAAGTGATATTAAAGAATTTTTTTTCCAATACCTTTATGTTAATATTAGTAGGGTATCTGATTCTTACATGCAATAAATTCGGTAAAAAAATACATCTTTATAATTATTCAAGCTAAACGTTGCTAAAGTTTTTTTTCCATCATTGGCTGAAAAGAACTTGGAGGGTTTTTTTTGAACATTAATTTATCAATCAGAGTCTTTATATAAAACATTAAGTACATTTTTAGATTATTTTTTGAATTTGCAAGAATTAATACAATCATCAAAATGTAAATCCAGAAATTAAAAAAGATAACGTTTTTGTTTTTGATTTCTATTGATACAAATTAGAAATTCCACAATGAAACTTATATAACAATTTGATTCCAGCCTGTAAATAGTTTTAAAAGAACACTATTAAAAAATGAAGTTGCAGCAGTTTCACATTTTTATTAATATTAGTCTTCATTTCAAATACTTCAGATTTCCTACCAATAGTAACAACAAATTCCAGTATGTTGAAACTGTATAATACAAATAACTTTAGTGATCAACCATATAATTTCAAACAGTGTCTCAGATCTCTTTGATTAACTGAGTCAAATATTTTGACCAAATCAACAATATATATATATATATATGTAAACAATGAGGATTGCCAATTCCTCAACAAGCTTTATGATAAATGCTTAGCCAGAGACAGCACTTAAAACATCTCTGTCAGACACCCCCCCCCAAACCCCTGACAGATAATTTAAGTGCTGGCTCTGGCTAAGCATTTATCATAAAGCTTGTTGAGGAATTGGCAATCCCCATTGTTTATAACTTACAAGCTTAAGAGAATAGGGCCATGTGATCTATGTCTCTTATTTTGACTATGTATATATATATATTAATTTTAATATTTTCACAGATAAATTCATAGTATTATTTTTGGGAGCTTCTGTGTAATAAAAATATAATAGCTAAATAGTTGATGTTTCAGTACAATAACATGTACTTCCCTAAGCTATTGGATGATCAAATATTCCTTTGAAACTTCTCAACCAATAGAATTTGAAAATGAGGAGAAAATAACAAAGGAAAAAAATAATGATTTTAAATCTCACCACACATGTTCTTATGATTTGAGAAAGAAGAAGCCCTGAGAAAAGTACTTGTTATTGTACTGAAACATCAGTTATTTAGCTATTATATTTTTGCTATATGGAAGCTTCCAGAAATAATACTATTAATTCATATATATATATATATATATATCATTATTTTGTTATGATATTTTTCCAGAAATAATACTATTAATTCATATATATATATATATATATATCATTATTTTGTTCCTGATATTTTTCTTGGTTTTATCTGGCAGCAAAAACTGTTTTAGTGCTTCTTGATTTTCTAAAACCATTGTCTATAATGAAAATATTTTTGATATAATGAATAACTATATTTCATAATAATTATTGCAACCTTGTCTATCCTTTTTTAAAATCTGTAACCAAACTTTAATATTATGATATTCAAAAAATATATCCCATAATATCATAATAATAACTTAATATTACTATGGTCCTAAAAAATCCAATTAATAAAATCACAGATCCAAAAACTTGAATAATAAAATATTTAACAATTCTTTCATTAATGTTTTTATTCCTCTTACTAAAAAAGGAATAATACATAATATATTTATCTCTAAACCAATCCAAACAAATATTCACGAACTTATTCTTAATTGAATAAGCACTCTAAAAAATAATAAAATATAAAATATTTAAAAAATAAGAAAAATTCATAAGTGTTTGACACTTAAACTTAAATTTTAGTTCATAATAAGCTAATAAAGCTTTTGAATTCATACATTTATAAAAATGCCAATATTTTGAAATTTAACATATCACAATTATTAGAGGGGAGTCATCCACTCCATCTTATACAACCAACACACAGAAACACTTACCTGTGAAAAAGATAAATGATGTTCAATATATGTATTTTGTGCTGAACCAGCATCATCTCCCACAGACATATACATAATCAGTGCTCAGTTTACATGAAATATGTATATTGGATATCATTTATTTTTTTTGCATGCATGGAGTTGTGTGTGCCAGTTGTATAAAATGGAGTGGATGATTAAAAAAACCTTGAAAGTTTGGGTTCAAATCCCCTCTAATTACATCTAGCTTAAAAGCATATATACTATACTGATATTTAAATATCATAATTATATTTTCTATTATTAAATTACAAAGAACTGCTCTAACATCACTAAACTAGATGTCTTTATTCAAATCAAAATCAGTTCGTAAAATAAATATTAAAAGTCACTAGCTCAATTTTTGTATAATTATTCAAAAGATGATCAAAATATTTCTTTTAGATAGTTGAAATATCACTGTCATAACATAATGCCATCGATGACTATATCACCTTTGTAATATTAATCCACCAATCATTTTAAAATCAAAATATTATATTCATTTAGCTACTTTATGAATTTTTATATTGATTATGAAATTCCACATTTAGTTATTATTCTGCCAAAAAGAAAATTCCAAATATTTTTTAATCAAATTACTAGTCTGTCAGAGAAAAAAAATTTTTTTTAATGAACCCAAGAATGGATTTACTTGTATCCATAAAAACAATTCTTAAAAAAAAAAAGTATATCTCAGTAACATAACAATCCTGAAAGTTCAAATTGGCAATTTTATTATTTGATGACTCTTGAAATTTAGCCCAAATAGTAGATGCTTCTAAAGAATAAGTATCAAGTTTCCTGAAATATGATTGTAAATACTTTTTAGTACACGTGTCACATTAACATTGCAACTTGCTAGTTAATTATCTATGGAATAATCTGTATTTGCAAATGTTCATGTAATATAAGCCTTTTTATATTCTGTTTTTTTTATCATAGCATGATATATTAGATGCCATTATCTTTATATTCAATGTCATTGTTTTGGGTGTGGATATATACATTCCCCTTTACAACATTTTTATGCCTAAATAATTTATTTATGGTAGTCAGTACATATATTGTACAAAAATTTAAATAGATAATTTGAGTTTGCAACAAGAAACCATTGTTTTCAACAATTTTGTTTCTGCTTGTATCAACACATGAATTAAATACTTCTAAGAAGATAAAATTTGAACTTTTAGTAATATTGCTTATTAATCCTATTTAGCAACAAGTAAAAGCTTTCTCTATATTCTCTGAATCTAATGCACTGGTATTCTCAGATCAGAAAATATTAAATTAGACACTATAGTAAATCAACCATTGTGCAGTCCTTTTTCATTTATTGATCTTTCCCAAAAAAAAATTAGAGTCATCTAACCATTTTATTAAACTTGCTCTCTCCTAAAGATAAATTTTATTAAAAGCAGCTATGCTAGTCTTTAATCTTGGTAGTTCTTTAATTACAATGATGAATTTTGATCAAATTTTGAAGGATTTGCATCAAGTTTGAAAATGTTAATTTCAATCTCTCTCTTTCTCTCTCTTGCATGCAAAAGTATTTGAAAATGCAAATATGCAAATTATTCAGCATTAACTAAAAAATAACGGAGAGAATTTTAGCAGCCTATCTTGTAAAATCTGACCAATCTAGTAATTGAAATTTAAGATTTATCTTTTTGTTTTATTTACTTCTTTTTTTGTTATCATTTTAGTTGTTATATATATGCTGTATATACACGTAATATGTGCATGTGTGTAAAATACATTTACAAATCGGATTTTGAAAATGAAGTTTTACATTAAAAAAAAAAAGTAAGAAATGAAAAGTTAATGAGTTTGGAGAAATCTTTTAAGAACACTTTTATCTTTATTACTTTGATGTGTTTTTTCTTCATTAAAAATGTAGTCAAACATTAAACTTCGATGATACAATTTAAAACTGTGAAAATATTTTTCTTCTGTCTTTTTAAGGACTAAAATATACATTAAATAAATATATTTTCTTAATGTAATTTTAAGCCTATTAAAAATAAATTAACATTTTAATCAGGAATATTGTTCATCAAACAAAATAGTAAAAGAAAAAGATTATATATATATATAATTATAGTAATTATTAATCTGCATATATATATATATGAATTTATAAGATTAATAAATGCACAAATAATCAATTTATGTTCTTTATATGCATATATAATATGTGCTGTTAAGACAGACTCTGCATATTCTTTAAAGTTACCTCTCCGTATCTATTCTCTGTATAAATATTTTCTTTTTTATAATTCTATAATTCTAGAAATTTTTATTTTTTTTCGATTACAAATCTTTTTAACACATTTTTTTTTTTAAAAAAATATTTATCTCTAAAAGCATGAGTATTTCTTTTTTTTCTTCTATTTCTTCTTTATTCATAACTTTTCTTATTATTATTCCTAACAATTATCTTATGGAGAAGCATATAAAAGCATTTTCATTTCAAATGCCTTCAGATGATTTTCATTTTTTTTGCTCATGTTTTACATCCATATAACATAACAATGCAAGTCGGAATCTGTTCTCTATAATGACTTTTGATTACCAAATAGTATAGAATTAGATGAAAAGCAAAAATAAATTACTAGTTATTTATTTAAAGCATCATTTGCTTAAAAAATTTTGGAATCAGTAATCATGCATTTCAAAAGATTATTTTTATATATAACTTTCTCTATTACCAACACTTGCTTCTTTTTTTTTAAATTTAAGCTCACCATTTTTAATATTAAAAATTAAATTAAAATATTAAATATTTCTAAAAGCACTCCATTCATTCTTCCAATTTCTCTAAGAATTTATTTTAAATATTGTCGTTATTCTAAACTTTTATAATTAGAATTGCTATTAATGTAATATTTTAAACCAACTAACAGCATGATCATTTTTCTATATCACAGGATTACTTTCTCTTGAAAATTAGAATGCATAAGAAAAATTAAATCATAAGTTCTAGACTGTACTTTCAAATAACTTTATTAAATACAGATTTGCCTACATTTGTAAATTTGTTGACATTACATTGAAAAAAACAGTACTGAGTGATAGTATTTGATTAATAGTATAAACAGCATGAATCAGAAAATCACTAGAAATTACAGAAAATATATATACATCTTATAATTGAACATTTTAAACATTGAGTAATGTGCATGTGACTCACAAGTTTTACATTAATTTGCATAGAAAACTGAAATTGATGTTCTGTATTAATTTTCATGATTTATATCTTTTCAGAGATGATGGCATATTGTTAAAGACTCAAGCAAATGGCATTAAGGCTTATCTATTTGTATAAATATCATGTTCAGCAATCTTTTATTATCCCTTTAACATATTGTTTCTATTTTGTTAATAAAATATTAGATGCCTTCTATGATTATAATTATATACTAACATACATCTGGTACACCACAGGAAAAAAATATGAATGTTCTGATATGAATGTTAGGGTAGTAACTCTTGGAAAATGCTCCTATAAGACTACTAATATTTATTTTTGTTGTCAATATTATTAGGATCATCATTCTAAGATTACCAAGATCCTGCCCTTTTAAAAAAAATCTGTGATTGTGTTTCAACCTCTTTATGACAAAGAGTGCACTGAGCTTCAGTATTTATATATGTGCTTTTGAATTTGTAGAAGTGTCGTGCACACAAGAATTTTAAGTTTAGTTTTATTAAGAAGTCAAAATATTTTAATTCTACTGACTAGAACATAGTTGTTTGTTGGTTATGTTTAATATTAGTTTTGCTTCATATTTGAGTGAGGGATGGGGATAGATAATACAATGACTGCATTTTGCAGTATTTATATTTATTAGGGTGGGAGGGTAATGGTTTTGGATAATAAAGGTTTTAAAAATTGTTACCAATATTTTAGGATTGAGGGTGATTGGACATTAGATGTAATTTTACAAATGATTTCTAGATTCTGGAAGATCTAAGCACATGATAAGTTTCTGTAAAGTGTTTTTTGTATTTTATATATATATATATATATATATATATATATATATATATATATATATATATATATATATATATATATATATATATATATATATATATATATATATATATATATTGTGTAGTCCTAATCTATTGTGAGTAAATGGACTTTGTAAATATGTAAATGAAAAGGTTGCTGTACATTTACTCCAAAGAAGTTTTCTACATAGTGAATAAATATGGTTGTTAAAAGTCAGTTAAATGAATAGTTAGCAGTTTTTAGATATTACTAAAGATAAATTTACCTTAAAGGCTACTGTAAGTAATTTAATTTTTACTAAAAAATGTTATTAAAAATTAGATTTTTTTATTTAAATCACCACATATGACAATAATCATTGCAATCATTATTAGTTTATTGCAGACCAATGAATCAATTTGGTTTAACTTAAATCCATTTTTTATTTATAGCTTTTCTTGTTCATCATAATCCAGAAAACTTTACAATCTTATTTACATATGGTGTTTTTTAATCATATATGGCTGTTTTTTTTTTTTTTTTAGATCTTGGTTAAGATATTAATTGTTCATCTTCTGGCATTTTTTGTAGTGACTATAAGACTTTTTTCCAATAATATTATTAATTCTGTTTATAATTTCATGTATTTTCCTTATGATACTTTCTTATTAATTCCATCAGATATCCTTCCATACTCTGTTAAGAGATTTGATGACTTTATATTACTCTTCTACAAGGCTGTATTATCCAGCTCTTAGAACTACATTCAGAATATATAAATACATACCCACATTAATGATATTATTGTCAATCATTTATTAAACTGAAGATGGGTTCTATCTCAGATTAAAGTGTATATCAATTAAAGATTAATATATCTGTTTTTAATTAAGCATAAACATATAACTCAACCTCATCTCTCTTTTATCATGTGAAATATCATTATTACATATACTAAAAACTTTTACACAACTACATATATTTGAAACATGTCTGCCAAGATGCATTACATGATGAATCGGCACTCATCAATTGGATCAGGTCATTGTCTCACAAGCCTTTATAATCTTTTTAGTATTTAGCAATACTAAATTCTATATTTTGATTTGCAAGTGTCAAATTTACTACATTCACAACTTTGCCACCAACCATTTCAAAAGAATATGTTAATGATTATTACTAATCACTTATTAAACTAGAGATTATTAACACAGATAAAAACTTTAAATTTTAATTATAGATTAGTTTTTTTAATTAAATATAAACACCAAAGAAATGTGAGGGATTTAGACTTAGATCCAACTGATAATTATTGATTTAGTAAAAAATGTATCTTGAGGGAGGGGTCATTTGTCATTAGTACTATGTTTCAAGAATGTGTAATAGATTGTAAGTTTTAAGAACATATATTTAAAACGTAATTAGTTGTCTACACAGCTGATTTTAATATTTCAACCAAAAGATCGGTTTTCACTAATTGCTTTCTTCAAAACTTAAACATTAAAAATCATTTGCAAATTTAATAATATAATAAATTTCTATAGATTAATAATCTTTTTTAATCACTCAATCGTGATATATTGTGATGTAAGATATTTATCAAATAGATCACTAGTTAATTGCCTAGAAAACATTATTAACCTGTAGAAATTTATTATATTATTAGATATGCAAATTGTTTTTTAATATTTAAACTTTGAAGAAAGTCATTTGGCTGTATAGATCACAGTAAATCACTAGTTCATTGATTTAAAAAATTATTGAGTTGGAGAAATTTATTGTGTTATTAGATATGCAAATAATTTTTAATGTTAAGTTTTGAAGAAAGTCATTAGGCTGACATTTCTAATGAAAACCAGTCTTCTGGTAAACAGTGTATATGTAGATAAGTAATTGTTTTTTGTTTTTATTTATATATTTCCTTTAATTAGTTTATATATATATTGTTTTCAGCAACCAATATTAATCACAAACAAAAATGCAATAAATAAATAAATCATGTTAATCATTAAATTTTAGAAACATTAAATAATAAATCACTTTCAAAGATAGTTTCAAAATACTCCCATGTAATCACTACCACCTGCTTTCATGTATAAAATATAACTAGTTAGAAAAAGAATTTATCTATTTTATAACTATATATAATAAGATTTTCAAAGACATATAGATGTAAATATTGTAAGTTTTAATGATATTTTCCTGGTATTTTTTTTAGTTAGAGCTTGTTGTGATGTAATAAAGCAAGCAAACAAAAACTGACAATGCAAACTGAATTTATGTCACCTAGTAATACTATTTATTTGTTTGATTTTCTATAAACCAAAAGTGTATCCTGCTTCTAGTTTATGATCTAATTTTAAATAAGACAGATATATTAGATATCAATAATTTATATGTGTGAAAGCTTCAAGTATAGCATTTCTCAAATATTTTCACAAATCTGCAAATATTATATATATATATATATATATATATATATATTTATATATTATACATATATATATATATATATATATATATATATATATATATATATATATATATATATATATATAAGAGAGTCAGAACAATAAATATTATTAGCAGAAAACATGATTTTAGTTTGCATTGCTAATTTTTAAGTGGATACCTTGTAATATAATTTTCTACTTCTTTTTTTCCTATGTATTGATTTCTATTATAACATGTAATACCATTTACACCTTCTTAGACACTTTATCAATACTTTTATTTGTATTATTTGTTAGTGTAATACAAATAATACAAATAAAAGTATTGATAAAGTGTCTAAGAAGGTGTAAATGGTATGGATATTTTGTAGTTGAACTCTAGTTAAAAAAATATATGGAAAATCTTTTTAAAATTTTCTCTCTATATGTACATAATAGAAAATTTTAACTGCATTAAATCAGTTTGTATCATTTTTGGAATGATAAGCTCTAAGGGTTGAATATTTTAAATTGGATTAAATGAGTTATTAGTGGTCTATCCAAGTTTAATACAGCTAAGGCTCATTACTTATATTAGATAGAATATTTATTCAAAATTTTATTACATCTATTTTCCTTACTAATAATTTGGAATTCTTTGCTTTAATTGTGATTTCTTTTTAATATCCCACCTTTTCCATTAAAATTGTTGATTTTACTGCATATTATTAAATTAAAACTATGATTTTATTGCACTTTCTCTATAATATTTTATTTTCTCTAATTTCATTTTTCTTGCTTTATGTTATACAATGTTTAACTTTTACTTATAATTTTAGTTTATTTAACATTTTAAATAGATAATTCTTGTATAATATACGCCTCAAAATTTATCTTTTTAATAAAATATTATATAAGAAATTAATAAAGCCTAATAGGAGATATTTATCAGTAACTTTAAAGCTTGTACAATCTAATAGTCAATCTGTTCTCAAGCCAACATTAAATTTTCATGTACCTGTAACTTCAATTTTATTTTCAATATTCAGCATATGTGGTAATGTTCTCATTTGATCATTTTTTAACTTGTTCATATTTATGAATATTATTCATTTAATTTTTTTTACATATATTGTAAATATCAAAAATAGTATGAATAAAGCCTATGAATTGTGTAAGCCAAATTGTAACTATCAGCTAGACTAACTAAAATTATAAATATTAAAATGCACTCTCAATATCCATGGATAAGAATGTCAAATTGTACTTGTGAGTTTGTTACAAAAGAGAGAGAGAGAGAGAGAGAGAGAGAGAGAGAGACAGCAACGAAAACCTTATGAAGAGTAGTGTACAATGCAAACATCAATGCTATGTAGAGTAATTGTAATTTTAATACATCCAGATAACATTTTAATTTGAGTTTAAATTTAGTCAAAATATTTTTTTTTTGTAATTTTAATATAAATGTATTACATAGGCTTGTAGATAGTATGTTAATTTATACCTTTATGTTAGCCTCAATCTGATGCTTTTTTAAGTATGCCCTTTTAACTATATACGTGAATATTGAAACTGAAACATAATGGGTTAAATCTGTTGAGTTCCATGGCTGAATTTAATGCTTGTTACACATGATACTTCTCTCTAGTAACTTTGCATGATCAACAATAAATTCTCAAGGTTCAAACACATAAGGCAATTAATCTACTATGCATCAATGAATTATTAATATTACAAAAAATCAATATACGACTTCAAATTTAAAACAAAATAATAAAGTTTAGGTACTTGTGTACTAAATCTACAATGAAGAGAAGATAGAAGGCCTTTTCACAGTCCAAAATATGGGATTGGCAAAAGAAACCACAGTGTGGGAGTTACATCAACCCAACACTTGCTGATAGTTGTGTACTAAACCTGCAATGAAGAGAAGATAGGAGGCCTTTTCACATGTGCAATCTTGCGATTTAAAGAAACTAAACCCTGCAATGTATATTGAAAAATGTGATTCTCTTTTTCAAAACCTGATTTGATTGGTGTTATTTTGCCTTATTTATACTTGTCAGTTGAAAAAACTTTTTTTTTTCGAAAATCTACTTGGATTTGTTATTATGTTGGCTTTTTTATATTTGATACTTGATGAGAACTTGGCTAGTATTCCTGCAATGAAGAAAAGATAGGAGGCCTTTTCACATGTGTAATCTTGCTATTGATAGAACGTAAACCCTGTGGCATGTATATTAAAAAAACTTGTCAAAAAGGTGATTCTCTTACTAATGGCTTACTAGTTTTAAGAAGTAGGATAATAATTCATCTGATAAGTTTATTTATGTGCTTTAATATTCTTATTGAATTCTTTAAATTTTTCATTTCAATTGGATTTGTAGTAGATTTCAAATATGCATAGGAAATATGTCTTTTATGTAATTTCCAAAACTCGTCGTGAATATTTTTACAAAACGTCTTAAAAAGGTAGCAGTTTAGGAGACCAAAAAAAAGTTTATTTTGATTTTACATCTAAAGTATCTATTTTTTAAATTAAAATTATTTATAATAAAACATGATTTTTATTTCTTCTTCTTACTTTTCCCGTTTGTTAAACAATTGGATAATTTTGGCTTTTTTTTTTTCAAGTAAAAATTCGTCTGAATATTACTTCTCTAATAAACACTAATGAATTTTAAAACTATTTAGAACAGACCCCAAAAATCCTATCTCCAAATATTGCGGATCGAATAGAAAATCTGAATTTGGTTATTGTGTACTCAATCTGGGGTTCAAATCTGGTACAGTTAATTATATCAAAATGATCTTTAAGCCAATCTAGCTAGTATTCTTAATTGCAATAAACAAGGAAGAAAAACAACAAGCTCTTGTCACCCCCCCCCCCATTTGTCAGTTGCAAAAACTTTGTTGTTTTTTTTTCAAAATCTGCTTTGATTGCTGTTATTTTGTGTTCTTTAGATTTGACAATTGACAAAAGCCTTTTTTCACCAAAAAAAAATCAACAAGGCCGAAATCTTCCTCAACAATGGATGTTTGGTGGCGTATGCAGAAAAATCATGACAATTAAAGATCGGACAGTGATGGTCACACTTAGAATTTGGTGGATCCAGCAACTGCACTTCCCAGTCCAAAGACTATGGGATTGACAAAAGAAACAGCAGTGCAGGAGTTACATCAATCCAACACTTGCTGAATTTATTTGGCATCATTTGCATAAAAACGACCATACATTTTTCTCTAGCAACATATAAAACATTTTTTTTCTGCCTGCAAAAGTCTTACAATTGATCTATGTTTATTGTTGTGAATTATTTATTTTGTGTATTTACAACAAAACAATAGGTTTCTTAAAATTTTGGTCACCCCCTTCCCCCGCCTGCAGTGGTAATAAAAGTTTTATAATTTATTTATTGGTTTGAATTATTATTTTTTTTTGTTTTGTTTTTTAAATCCAAAAAATATGTTTCGTAATATTTTTCTGGAAAATCTTGACATGTGTTCATTTTGGAGGGAACATTTGTTTCAATTTTCTGTGGTCAAATAAAAATTCAACTTGTTGGTTTGAACGTTATTGTGCACTGTTATTTATTACAGTATAACTAGCATCTATGTATATTTTATGTGTTTTTGTAAATATTATTTAATAAAATTATAATTTAGTGATTGTTTTATATGTCTATAAAGTACCATTTGGGACTTTATTCTTTACTTTTGAATCAATCTATTTTTGGGGGCCGAGAACATGTATGTAGTTTTTAAGATAGATCAAAAAAAATTTTGCATGTTCCTGTCATCCTGCCGACAACTTTGTAAATCCTGTGAAAAGTATACTCGTATGTGTTTTTAAAAACTATTTCTACACATTTTTTTGAAATTGATTGAACTAAGTGTTAAAGCTTTGTCGTCTGCTAACATGTAGATTTCACATAGAAGTACAGGTATATCTCATCTAATATTTAGTTTTTGGTTTTTTTTTTTTAAAATATTGTGTACTATTCCTGCAAGAAAGAAAAGATGGGAGGGCTTTCCATATTTGTATCAATGCATTGGTAACTTTATAATGCTTAATAACTTTGTAAATGGTTGCCAAAATACGAATGTGAAAAGAAAGAACTATCTTCTCTCCATTGCATGTTTAGTACACATGTACCAAAGTGTATTTATAAATAAGCATAATAAATAAATAAATAACGAAAAAGAGTATACGAATATCACCTTTGGAAACATGTGTGTCAGCTAATTTAAGTATTGAATTAATGTGTAAGTAATTACTATATTAATGCTTTTATTATAATTCTAAAAATATATATTTGTAAGGATCTTCTTATGTGTGTGTACTCTCAAGGCATCATCCCTAAATCTGATAATCACACATTCCTTTAAGCTTGAAGTTTTGCATAAATTATATGTATCTTTTTTTATACGCAAAAAATAAATATATGATCAGATTTAAAAATGTATCTTGCTCACACTTATTAATATTGATTCATAAATATCATACATGCATTGTATAATACTATATAAATATTAACATAAGATCATTTTATAATAATTTAATAAAGACTTGTTTTTTTTCTTTCCTTTTTTTAAAATTTTTTTATATTATGTATAAATGACAAATAAATTAAGTAGTCTTTTTTTTTTTAGTTCTCTATAGTTAATAAAAGTTCTACGCATATTATATTAAATGGCAATGACGTTATGCATAGCTATGCTTCCTTCCATAAATTACTTTAAAAATATTTAAAATTAATTTATTCATTTATTGGAATATATTAATCGTACTTGAAATAGTTCTATACTCTTTGATGACAAAATAAAATAGAATAATATAGGAACACAGTTTTGATATTTCAGCTAGAATAGACTACATTCTTCATTGCTAAAAATTTAACAACAGGGTGTTGCAACTTGCATACTTGAGAGTTTTTATTTTCATTTAGATTTAGGAACTGTTGTTAGTTTAATCCTTTGGTAATAACGATGATGATAACGATGGTGGTTATCTAGATAATGTTCATGGTTAGGTGTTCCATGGTGAAGGACCTCTACCCATGGTGAATTTATTTCATTATTTATCATATTGATTCTTGAAATATACTTCCCATTGCAGTAGTTCAAAAAAATTTTGTACTTAAAGAAAAATCTATAAAATTATCTTCTGTCCGAAGAAATCTAATCCAAGTTTTAAAATGTCTTATTGTTAAGCATTTCATGCGCACACATATTATTTGAATTCACATTCTATGATCTTTCTCTGATTTAATTTTGTACTTTTAAATCACATGACTCTTCAAATAATATTATTCACAATGATTTTAAGGAGGCACAAAAAAATAATAACTTATATTAATTTTTTTTTGTGTGTGTAAAATATATAAAAGTCGTCTCTTTTTTGACTCACACGCATGCAAACTCATTACATGCACTTCATTCATATATATGAGCTTGTGTAAAATGCATTAAATGGCATATATTCTTATATTGATTTACCACAGCTGTTTTTTATTAGTTTTTTTTTAAAAGGAATGATTAGCTTCATGACTTATAAAAATAAAATATATATTGTCTGAAAATAAGCTTTGGAAGCAAGGGTTTAAACTTTATAATTTTTTTATTTTTACAATTAAACAATTTTTTATTTTATTTTAAATGTAGACCACAAATTTACAGTTATGATAATTCTATATATATCTTTTTAAATTTTTATTTTAATCAGTGCATCTTTTGTTTTAGTTCATTCCTATCACAACCATACATCAGTTCAAAAGCCAAATCAATCTCTCTCACTGTAGATGTATTGTTGAAGCATCTACTTTTTTAAAAGAGGAAGACATAAATAAATGTATGTTATAATTTAATTTCATGAACACATTTTAGATATACACATGGGAATCATTTTACACGATAGATAGGTTCCTCAGAAAACATGCACAAATGAAATCATGCAAAAATAGATGTAACTTACCTTAAAAAGGGGGATACGGACTGTGATTTTTCAAAAATCGCATAAGAGCAAAGCACCAACGTAAAATTACTTTAAAATTCGCACAAAAAAAAAAAAAAAAAAATAAGGAAATAAAATAGGACTAATAAAAAATTTGAAATTTGAAAAAAATTGATACAAGACAAACAAACTTTTTAAACTATTTTTTAACTATAATATTTAATTTTATTCAAAACAATATATATTTTTATGCATACATTTTTTTATACACGTTTTAATTATTATCGCTATTTACCGGTAAACAGGTTCGTTTGCAAACTGGTTTTTGATTCTTCACAAGAGGAAATACAACTAGTGCCAACTTCACTCTCATGTTGTGTTAATTGTTTTCTGGTGACAATGTAATTAGTAATTAATCTTTGAGATGATGATTTTATTAATTGTTTATGAACGCGATATCCAGACGTACAATCATTTAGCTCTCATTGGAATTTAAGAGCACATTTGTGATTAGTATCATTTATAAGAAAATAATTTGCCAACTGATTAGAAAGTTGAAGACCTTCTCGAATCATTTTTGCAGTGAAAGGAACAGGTTCCACTTCTGTTTCATTATCTTTTTCTACATTTTCTTCTGTATCTAAACTTTTATTTTTGTCTTTAATTTTTTAATTTTCAATTCCATTTAAAAATCAAATTTCGTTTCACTGCTATTACTCACCTTTTAAAAATAAACTTGTGGACACTAAATGATTAATAATTGATTACATTCTTTTTTAAAAAGCAAAAACAGAATGTGATTTAAAATGCAAAATTAACATGCACAATGTTTGAACAAATTTACATTATAATCTTGTAAAATTTAATGTGTGTATACATAAAATGTGGAAATCATGATTTTAATTTTATTATTGTATATCATCTTACTATTATAAAGCACTAAAAATATTGACATTACTAAGATGAAAGTCGAATTCCAATAATGTGTTATTACTTTCAATATAACATAAGTGTGTGAAATTTATTATTTAAAGTAATAGCACATTATCGGAGTTCAACTTCCTGTGAAACATGAATCACGTAACTTCAAAATCGTGTTAAATAAGTCCGCATAAAAAGAGACCCACATGTACTCAAATTTAATTTCATTTATTTCAAACTTGTATTACATCACTCATTCCTTAAACATATAACCAATGACATGTCCCTTTACCATATCAGATATATAAATTTCCAATTTTTTTTATTGGAGACAAATTTATATATAATTATTCTGATACAAAAGGCTTTTAAGACTAAATATTTATGCACTTCTTGTATTTTAGAATTTACACTATCTCATTCTCTAAAACTAAATGGTTTGATAATTATTTTATAAGTCAATGCATATAGCTCTGCTTCATTTTCTTTTCTAATTCGCTTATACTTGATATTCTTTATTTAATTTTCAGACATACTTATTTTTTCTCTGCTAGCATTAAACTACTAACTATCATGCTCATCAATAATCCCATGGGTTATATTTTTTTCATTATATACATATGGCTTTTAGACCTATAATATCATTATCAATCATTCAATCATGAGTAAATCTTCATTTATATTTACTAATATTTAATAATAATTCATCAATTATTTTTATCCATTTTCATCGCACATTTTGATCCTTCATAATAATATACATATCAAAAGTCAATTACTAGTCTAAAAGAGTAAAATTTCTTATGCATTTAAATATTGAGAACAACCTTGGTCATAATATCTTTTTTATTATATATATATATTAATGGTAGGCGTTGTATATATATTGAAGTGGTATCAATGATTTCTTATAATAATTTAGACAGTATAAAGAATGAATAGAGCAATGGATAAAACACTGAAAATTTATTTTAAAAGTAAGTAATTAAGACAATAGTTCATTTAATTACAATGTAACTAAACTTTTTATAAAACTAAAAGCCTCAAGCATTCTGTATATACATGTACAGACAAGGTAAATTATTTGCATGAGTGTGAATGTATCTATAAAAGAGTAAAATATAAAAAACATTTATTTAATAAATAAAATTTAATATATTTCTTTGATTTTATAATAAGGCAAACTCAGTTTCAATTTAAAATCATTTTAATTACAAGATTTGCTTTTAAATAAATGATTTTTGATCTAAATAAAGTTGTTTTTATACCTTTGTTATTTGTTTAGTTAAAGTGAGAAATAATGACAAAAGAATTTGTTTAATCATTCTAAATTGCTGAGCTTATATTTATAAAATGTTTTCTAAAACAAAGTTGAATAAATTGAAGGTTAAAATTAATAAATCTTTTTGTTTAACTCAGAATGTAATATCATTACAAAGATGGCTTTTAATTATTTTTTAAAAAAATAATTTATTCTTATTATAAATTTAAAAATAATAAAAATGTTTTATGTTTTTTCTTTTGTTAAATATTTTGATGGCCTGGTATTGCAAAAACTTAACCAAAAACTACCTATAACGGGGAGTTATTTCTCTTAGTTAGTTAGTAAAAGTTAATTCAGTAGAGGTAGCTGCTTAAATTTACTAACGATTTATGGCTAAGTCATAAAGAAGAAAAGAAAGCTGTTTTCATATTGTTCTAAATTAAAGAGCATTGCTGAATTTAAAAGTTCAAATACTGACTGAGTTCATGTGTTAATAGTTAAAGAAACTTTGGATTTCTTTCTGAAGACTGAAAGTATCTGTTTCTGATTAAGGCTCTGTTTATATCTTCAACAACTTTGGTAAATATTTTTGGTACTTGTCACTTTTCAAGTAAACCAAAATGGCATCCCATATTTTTGATAAATCTATAGTTTTGGTGGCCCCAAAAAGTGATTAAAAATAATGCCTGACTAGTTCATATTTACATTTTATTTTTTATTACTGTTATTTTTAAAAAAAAAGAAATCATAGTGGAAAAATTAATTTCAATATTTGCAGTTTATTTTCTTTCTTTCTTTGGATTAATTTATTAATAGAAAAATGAAAAAAAAAGTTACATACAATATTTATAATTAATTCATATCGGCGGCATGCATATATCATGATCGTTAATGCATACTTTTCAAAAGGGCAGGATTCCATATCTTTGGAAATAGTTCACTGCATCTCATTCTGTGACAGGAAGGTCCCAAATTTTTATCATTATGCCAATTTAGTCGAGAGGTCAGCACAACTGCCTTACACTTGCAGGCAGTTGCCCGGGTTGCGGGATCGCGACCCGGCCGATGCTATGACACTTAAAAAAAACAAAAGAAAGAAACACCCTGATTGAACCAAGGTACAAGAATGTTAAGATTCTCTCACTGCTTCCCACATTATAATGTAAGTAAAAAAAAAAAAATGAAATGATACTTCTTAATGAAATTTATTGGATTTTATTTTTTTATATAAATTTAACAATTGATTTATTAATTTTGTTTTAATTTAACAACTAACACATTTTGGTAGATTATAGGCCTTCAAAACTGTATATTTATTGAAAATACAGGTTGTGACCTTAGTTTACTTGAAAACTCACAAGTATGATATATTTTTATTAAATTATTAATTTATTTACAAAATAATCAGAATATTTTTTAAAAATGGAGTATTTTTATCAGAATTGATTGGACTATCAGAATATGAGGAAGTTTCCTGGAAATTTAAAACTATTTCAAAATGAAAATGGAAAGTTATTTTATGCTAGAAGTTAAATGAAAACATTGTCAATGATAAAAAAAAAATTAACTGTGAATCCACCAGGATTAGAAGCTATGGAAATATGCAATATTCGTATTCAAAAATAAAAATTGTTTCTAAAAAACATAAGTGATTTATTTTGCAGGAACTTAACTAATTTTATAAGAATTTTGATAAGTGAAAGTTCATATTGTTTTTATAATTATAATCTCAATTTTTTTTTCTTTTAGATAGTTTTAGCTTTATGTTATATCAAAAGTTTTTATATTATTTAAAATAATATTTTATAATATTTTGTTGGTACATTAATAAAAAATAAAGCTCAGGTCATAGCATGTATAGTAAAAATTAGATTATTAATTAAACTTATAATTATCTTTGTTAAACTTTAATAAAGATTTACAATATATTATTTGACTTAAATATAAAATCTGTGTGTTTTAATATCAGATATATATATATATATAAAAGATGAAGTAATATTTTATTAGATTCATGGATCATAATGCTTAATCTTAAGTAAAAAGTGTATTATGAAATTATTTTAAGACATTATAAAAGTAAAATAGAAAAAGTGTTTGTAATTATTTTTAGGAAAATTTTAAGAAAATTTAAAGTAATTAACAAAGTTTTTTTTTTATATTAAATATAAAGTTTATCTCATAATTAATAAATGATTATATAAATAATAAAATAAAATATTCACATTATAAATTATCAAAATTAAAACTTTAAATTAAATTAAATTTATTAATTAGGAAAACCTTAGTACAGGAATTCCTTATAGATGTATGAGGAAAACGTTTTTAATGCTCACAACTGAAAAAGTTTTATTATTTTCTTCATATATATTAGACACTTTTTCTTAGACACAGCTGAGCAAACTTTCGATATGGTACACTAGAACCATAGTTCTCACTGATTGACTAGGTGTGCTGTCCTATATATATATATATAACTATAACAACACATGAAATTTTTTACAAACGTATTCAAATAATAATTGAACTGCCCTCTAGCTGCAAAGTTCGATAGCATTTTACAATAAGAGAGGTCTTATTGTCTTTTAGATCTTTTTATGTACAGCCATCCAGAACTATTACATATATAACATGTGTTAATTGATTATAGAGTTCTAGAAGTGAATGAAAGATTTCCATTCTATACATTTAATATCAGTTGATTAAAGATCAATTTACATTAAAAGATATAAAGACTGATTTAAATTGGAACTCTGGCTTGTAATAGTTCTGGATGGATGTACATAAAAAGATCTAAAAGACAATAAAAGGTGGTCACTCTTTTATTGTAAAATGCTATCGAACTTTGCAGTTAGAGGGCAGTTTAATTATTATTTGAATACGTTTGTAAAAATTTTCACGTGTTGTTATAGTTATTCATTATTAAAATATTATTTATCATTATATATATATGAAAAATTAGCCAGATAAATCCATGTATAATTTATTAAATATTGTACTGAGTCCAATAAAAAAGATATTTTTGCTAGGTTTAACTGGATTTAAAACCCTTTTATAATAATTTTAAAAAAATAATACAGAAACAGACCGACCCTTCAAGAATACAGGAGAATACTCTTGATAGCAGAGCTATCAATGATACCCATGGTCAGATTGAGCTATGCAAAGCATAACATGATCACATTTGTAGACCAAAGCATTTTATTTGTTTCGAGGATCAACCTCAGGCACCAGCCAATCATAGGTTATATAGTCAGCATGCTTTGGATGACAGGCACACAACCCAATGTTTGAAATATCCCATAACTAACTCATACTCTTAACCAAGGTCCAGCACATTTATTTAGCACATAAAAATAACTCTACACTAATTTACTGGTGTTGATAAGAGAGAAAGAGAAAAAAATAAATAATATAACATTTAAGCAAACGTTAATATGTATTCACACACATAACTAATATATTATAAAATAACTATAATATCTTACATAAAAATATAAATAATTACTTTCAGGCTATAGTTATAATAGTCCTTCATTAAAGTTTATTTCATTTAAAATAAAGAGTCCAGACTGTGATCAGATTTATTTAAAAGTATCTTTAACTAGGTTTCATTTGTTGTGTTTTCCATCAATGGCTTCATGGCTTTCCTTCCAGGTTTCTGTCGAACAATGGGAGAGAGAGGGAGAGAGAGAAAGAGAGTTTGCAGCAGCTTCTACTTCACTATCTCAGCATTGGTTCCAGGTATTGATTCAGGTGTATTAGTTGATGGCTGAGGGCTTGGAGCATGAAGCCCTGTCAGACACTCTTATAGCTTATGTGGCTTCTGCATTAATATTGACTGCAGCAATTGCTGGCTGGCTTATTACTGCATTTACAATTTCCAAATATTCTGCATTCTTTAGAAAGAACCTGAACTCTGAACTAACAGTAATGTGAACTGTATATCACAAACCCTACTTTATAGAATAACACAAACCTGACTAAAGAACAATAACCAAGATGCAACTTTTATATTTTTTCTCTCCCATTGTTTATTTTCTTATCATATTTTTAATTTTGATCATAACTTGAAATCTGTCTTTTAATTAATTTTACATTTCTTTAATGAATTGACTTTTACGTTCCACATTAATCTAATATTTTGCTTAGATTAATCTAGTATCTTATCATCCAGAAATCTTGCAATCTTAATTGCATTCCAAAGCTGATAAAATATTTCCACAAAAGTTTCTTTTATAACAATTTTTATTTTACATTTGTTTATTTTTAGCCATTTTATTTAATGATTTTAAAAAGGAGAGAATGAATTTTAAATCTTTTTATTTTAGAAAACTACATTTTTAAAATCGTAAAACTAATGATATATATTTTTTAAAAATTACAAAACATGTATTGCTATATATGTGTGTTTGCAACATACATATTCACTAGTGGTACATCACATATCCCCTCTATTTGAGAGGTAAATGTGTCAATTTGACCCATTTCAACTCTGACCTATTATTTTAAACTTTTCAATTTAATTTTTTAAATTTTTATTGATTTATTTACTTAATATTTTTATAATGTAAGTGTCCAATTGCATACAGATCAACTAAACTATAAAGGGTGACCTTTCTTACACTGCTCTATCTCACCAGGCCATATTCTACATTGAATTGCAAAGAATTATGTCATATGTGATGACCACAAGGGACAACATGCATCTTTTTGATGTGTATGAAGAGGGTAAATGCCATAAATTGCAGACACATCTGGCTTATATTTGACTTATGCAATAACAAAAAACTTTATCTTTTATGCTGGAATTTCTCTACCAGTCAATTGAATGAGCCCATGACTTTCTCCAATAGGTCTTCATCCTAGAAGATAAAAATGAGGTTGCTGTGAATGGCAGTATTCATTCACTGACCATTTGGCTTATGATAAAACAAGATTTATTGTGAAATTTTGGAAATTTTTTCCCCCACAAACTGACTTGCGGCATATGCTAGTATTTTTCCAGTGTGCATATTTGAGGTACAGAATTGGGACTATTTCTCCCCGTGTGATTTGGATGGGCTCAGACCCTCTCTGTTGGATCCTCATCCTGGAAATAATGGAATCTATCCCCCTCTCTGTTTATGCCCATTATGAGTACTAGATTCACACAGCAACAGCCTACACTTTACACATCTTTATCTATACTTTCCCTCCTCCCATGACTCTGAAAATTTACACACAATCTACACTTACATTTTACAACATGTTCATTTATTTCATTAAATTTCATTTTATTTATTATAGCTTTATTCGCTTTATTTATTATTTTTATCACTGTATTTTGATTCTAAAAAAATTCTTTTACTTTACTTCACTTCCGTTATTAACTCTCAAAAAAAAATTATTTTATTTAACGTTATTTTTTATTATCATAGTCCATGTACAATTAATCTGTTCTTTTTTAAAACAAAAATCCATCCAGTTAATATATACTCTAAAAACCCCTAATCTTTGTCAGGCAGTTCTTTTATTTTTATTAATTTTTTCTGTTTTAAAATCAAACGAAGTGTTCGACAACTCCATACCCTCAATAATAAATTATTTATATTTCTGACCACTTTTTTCTCTCTCCTTTTTAATTAGATTATATATTTAATTATTATTAATTATTTTGATTCTTAATATTTCCTTCTGTCTATTTTTCTTCTCACACTGCTCACAGATTTTTAATTTTATTATTACAGAATTTTGCATTTTTCTGGAATTTCAATTTTTTTTTTCTACACAACTTGGCATTTGTTTTAAATTTTAGTTTCAAACTTTTTTTTTCAATTTTAATTGCGATTTTACTTTTAACTTTGATTATGCTAGGTCAGTTTATGATGCTTCAGCACCCACATTGGACCACATTTGAACAAATCTAATAAAAGCTTATTTTTGATAGGTTTATACAACTTTTATATATAACTTTAATAAGTTTAAACATTTAGCTTTTATACTATGGAAACAGACCATCCCTTCAAGCATAGGGGAGAATACCCTTAATAACAGAACCATCAATTATACCCATGGAAATATCAAGCTATGCAAAGCATAACATGATCACATTTCCAGATCGAAGCCCACCTCAACTGCTGGATTCAAATCCCTGCCATCTAAAGCATTTTATTTGTTTTGAGGATCAACCTCAGGTTCCAGCCAACAATAGGCTATATAGTCAGTATACTTCAGATGACAGGCACACAGTCCAGTGCTTAAAATATCCCATAACTAGCTCATATTCTTAACCAGGATCCAGCACATTTATTTAACACATAAAAATAACTATATACTAATTTACTAGTGATGCAGTGAGAAGAGAGAAATAGAAAAAATAGGCAATATAACAATTAAACAAACATTAATATTTATTCATGTACACACATATCTAATATAATATAAAATAATTATAATATTTTACATAAAAATACAAATGATTATTTTCAGACTACAGTTATAATAGTCATTTATTAAAGTTCGTTTCATTTAAAATAAAGAGTCTAGACTGTGATCAGAATATATTTAAAAGTATCTTTATCTAGGTTTTTGTTTTATTTTTCAACTGGTTGACCTTTTGTTTCTCCATCAATGGCTTCACGGCTTTTCTTCCAGGTTTCTGTTGAATATTGGGAGAGAAAAAGAGAGTTTGCAGCAGTTTCTACTTCACAGTTTCAACATTTGTTCTAGGTATTGATTTAGGTGGTTTAGTTGATGGCTGAGAGCTTGGTGCATGAAGCTCTGTCAGACACTCCTATGGTTTCTGCAGCTTCTGCATTAATGTTGCCTGCAGCAATAGTTGACTGGCTTACTACTTAGTTTACAATTTCTGAATATTCTGCATTCTTTAGAAAAAACCTGACTCTGGACTAATAGCAATACAAATTGTATATCACAAACCTGACTGTATAGCAATAACATGAACCTGATTTGAGAACAATAACCAAGATGAAACTTTTATACTTTTTCTTCCTCATTGTTTATTTCCTTATCATATTTTTAATTTTGATCATAACTTGAAATCTGTCTTCTAATTAATTTTACATTTCAGTAATTAATTGATCTTTACATTCCACATTAATCTTTGTGTCATCAAAAATTCCAGTTGGTTGAGTGTGTTAAAATTCTAAAACTTTGATCAGTCAATTATAAAATCAGCAGTAAAAATATATTCGTCTTTTAATTTTTAGTTTCATTTATAAAAAGCAAATTAATAATTTGTCAGGAAAGTGAATAAAAGTTTTTTCAAAAATAAATTTTTATCTATAATTATAAAAATATTCTACAGCAGAGAAGCTAAAAAGAATGTTCATAACCTATTAGAAAATGCTGCATACATTATTGATTTCTTTCACAATTTACATTCATGTAAAAGTAAAGAATTTTTACTAAAATCTTAACTATTCTTTTAAAACAATTATATTTTCAGCATGTTTTATTAAAATAATTTATAATATATAAAAAAAGTACTTAAAAATACTCTAAAACATTTATTTTCATTTTGAAAATCAAAACAAAGAATTTGGAGTTATCAAAATTGTTGTCAAGTGCTTCCTTTTGTTCAAAATGAGAAATAACCAATCACCATCTTGGAAAGTCTGCCCTCTCCCATTGTTCTAGCTTCAAATTTAAATATTATTGATTTTTTACTTGTAAAATAATTCTAGAGAGGGTAACATCTTATGGTACTTTTTAAGCTTTAAAATGAGTGTAAATTTGCTATGATAACATAAAAATCAACTTTTTTTAGCCAATTTGATTATAATCAAAACAGACAGCAGAAGGGTTAATCTAATCTTTTGCTTAGATTAATCTAATAACTTATTGTCCAGGAATCTTGCAAACTTAATTGCATTCCAAAGCCAATGAGATATTTTCACAAAAGTTTTTTTTATAACAAAATTTATTTTAATATTTTACATTTGTTTATTTTTAGTCATATTATTTAACTATTTTAAAAAGGAGAGAATGAATTTTAAATCTTTTTATTTTAGAAAATTACATTTTTAAAATCTTAAAATTAATATATTTTTAAAAAAAAATGAAACATGTAATCTTATATATGTGTGTTTCAAACATATATATTCACTAGTAGTACAATATATATACCAACATTTTGACCAGATCACAAAAGAGTAAAAAACTCAATCCCTCTTAAAGCCCATGGAGTTTATGAAATTCCAAGTAATATCAGTGAAGCTTCTTATATAGATATGAATAATTGTCACATCAATGCTAGAAGAGATGAACATATTAATGCAGTTCATAGTATTGATTTTTTCAGTATGAGAATACTATCCAGATGGAACACTCTCTGACAATGTTTGAGAAGAGAAGCCATTGAGATTTTAAAAGGCCAGTTTTGTATCAACAAATGTGATGATACATGCAAATTATTTTACTATTTGGAATTTTTTTTAAAAAACTATATTTGTCATATTATTATTTTTAGTAATAGAATGTTCATTATTGTTACACATCAGTGCTTACAGTCTCTCTACAATTTTATAATATTTGTTACCCAGTTGATGACCAGTGTGACCTGGTCGAAACGTTAATTTATATCTATATATAATAAATTAAACATGAATGTACAACGGATAATTTTTCATTTATATCTGTAGCCCGTTAAAATCTTCGATTTAATATATATATAGTATGTGTGTAAAAGGAATATTAATAATTAATTTTGTAGTTTTAGAAATAAATAATGTCACTAGTTAAATTATTAATTTTTAAAAAGATTATAGCGGAATTTAAAATATATGAGTGAAAACTGCTTGCTATTAATAAATGCAATATATTTTTTTAAGAAAAGAGAAAGAAAAATAAAAATTATTGAAAAGTTATTTTAATTAAAAATGAAAAATTATTTATGTTTTATAATCCATAGAGTATGGATGCGATTGAATGTACATGGAGTGATTTAAGATATGAAATGCAGTTGTTTATATGTTGAAAAAGAATATTAATTACAATTTAGCCATCCATATCAGTTTATAAAGAAAATGATACTTTTGATCATGAACCTTGATAATCCATTAAAAATATATTAATGTTCACTTGTAGAAGTTATATATGGCAGTTAACATTCACTGAAGTAAATACCTTATGGAAATACTTTTTTGAGATATATATGTATTATGTGTTAGATATTAAATAGAAATTATTGAGAATTACTTTTGTAGTTGTCCTTTAATTTTATCAACTCTGTGTGTGTGTTGCATTCTAGCTTTGACATATTTAAAGTTAAAATTATTTATTATAGACAGTTTATTATTTCGAGTACATGATTATTATTAATGAATGATAATTATGAGATTAATATGATGTGCAATGAGTTCATAAAATATGGAAAAAAAATTTGTTTCCAAAATATTTGATTCAATGCTTGAGATGGATGTATATATATATTAACTTTTGATGAGGATAAATAGAATAATTCCATTATGTCAGCTGATTAGCTTTGCATTTATTAAGTTATAGTAGGCTAATATAATAGGAAATCAAACTTAATTTTATAGAATAGTAAAGTACCATTAGCTATGGGATAATATATCTCAAAAGTGAAATAATTAGAAAAAAGAAATAGTAAAAAATAATAGATATAGAAGTAAAACTAAGATTAAACTTAACTGGTATAGAAATGAACTGATATGTTTGATGAAATAAATAAATCTTTGTTGTTATAATCTGCTATAGGAGATATATTTGAAATTTAATGACATGGACAAGGGACAATCTTTTGTCCATGTTATTAAATTCAGACTTCATCTTTTTTTGCAAAGTAGCACCACTGGAAGAATACAGCATTGGGGGACTAATACACAATTTATATGCAAATTTTCAGCTAGTGATATGCATTGGTTCTATTTTTTATATATTTGTCTTTAGGAAATTTCAATGTTTAAAATGGCTAATATATTAATCTTTCTCTTTCTATATAAATTAAAAATAATATAGGGAATTTGAACAGATGTTCAAGCTCCCCTTTAGCCCTCCACTCCATCTCATACAACCAATACTCACAATCACATACATGTGAAAAAGATAAATGAGCACTAATGTATGTATTTCATGCTGAACCAAATCTCATCAGTTAGACCCCATCATCATCTTCCACACATGTATATAATTATTGCTCAGTTTATACTAAGATAGCAAATCTTCACACTTTAATGGACAGGCTTCAATCTATTCCACTCTCCTACTCTTCAGTCATCCATACCTATTAAGATTTGTTATCTTAATATAAACTGACCACATTACATATAGGTGTGGGAATTGCTGACCTGAACCAACTAATGATTACTGATGCAGCATAAAATACATATATTTGGTGATCATTTATCTTTCTCACATTTGTGTAATCATGTGTATTAATTGTATGAGATAAAGTGGACTTGAATGTTTATGTTCAAATCCCATACATTACATCTATATTACAGGTATATAAAATATACTTGTATTTAAAATATAAATTAAACATGTTTGTTTATGAGCAATTTAAAATTATTGCTAATTTAAATTTTATGCTCCTTGTAGAAATAAGTCTGAATTTCAATTTATATAACAACTTTGTGGCATACAAATAAGAGGTTACTTCTTATTTGTGCTATTAAATTTAGATTTTATCTTTGTTTACAAGGTAGTTCTGCTAAAAATATATAGCATTGGGAAAATGATAGTATATTTGAATTTTTACTAGAAATATGCATTGGTTCAATTTCTTATACATGTATCCATATATATTACTGTGCTTAACTACATTAGCCATTAGATTGTTTATTATGTATAAATATTTAAAAAAAACATTGTAAAAACAGTATTTTCTTTTTAAAATTCTTTGTTGGAATGCCAGAAATGGAAGAATAATTGTTGATATCAGATTTATTTTTGTTCTTAATTTAGAAGATATTTCTCTACAAAGACAATGATTACTATATAGAGATTCTTTGTAAATATCTGCTCAGATTTTAATTTTTTTATGATATGATTTGTATAAATAGGAAAACTAAATATTATATGATTATTTCAGCTTTAATTTAATCTACATTAAATAGCAATCCACTTTCTATCTTTACTTAACTGCTAAACAAACAATGTTAAAATCTTACAGAAATTTATATGTCTAATGATAAATCAAACAAAGTAAATCTTATTTTGTCTGAGATCAAACAAAAACTTATATGGAAAAGACATGTAGTCAAAGCTAACTATGAGAATAAAATTTTATTCAGTGAAATGGAATAAAGTCTTTCTGAATGTTGATTATGTTAATATTCCTAAGGCAAAATTAGTAAATATTCATGTTTAATAGTTTTGAAAATATTCAAAGAATTTGTAAATATATAATATGAAGGTGAAAGAAGATTTCTTCAATTGCGCACAAATAAATATATCATATATTTAAAAATCAAATAAATGTATGCTGTTATAATATAATCCTCAAGACTCTTCCTCCCCTTCTTTTTCTTTATTTTTGCTTACTTTATATAATATCAAAACTCCACTTTTTACACTTTATAGCAAAATATATATTTATTTAATTGATTACAATTTCAACTGTTTCCAGCAGTCTTCGTCAGGAACAATTGAAACTGTAATCAATTAAATAAATATATATTTTGCTATAAAGTGTAAAAGAGTAGAGTTGTAATATTATATATTGCTGTTAAACTGGCAAATACATAAACAACTTACGTAAATAACATTTGTCTAAATCACATGTTGTTATTAAATTAGTAATAATTGAAAGCTTGCTAGACATTCACATGTGCTACAGTTGTTTCTCAGACAGCCAATCAGATTTTTAAACAGCTGTTTAAAAATCTGATTGGCTGTCTGAGAAACAACTGTAGTGCATGTGAACATCTAGCAAGCTTTCAATTATTACTAATTTAATAAACAACTTACTCATCAAGCAAAGTTTAAATCATTCTGTCAATAAATTCAGATATAAAAACTTTTTAAATTTGACATCACTAATACCACCAATCAACAACTCTAGGATGATCATTTCATGGCATACAAATACTATTTTTCATTACATCTCAATATAATATGTAAAACTCTTTTCCTTTTTATGAATCATACTACAAACAAATTAAATATTAAATTGTGAATTAAATACAATACTGTCTTCTTAATATTAGACTTTTAAATATTATATAAATAAAGTGTAGCATATAAATATGATTGTGTACATAACATTGTGATGCTACTAGATGGCTCTGCAAACAGCTGAGAAATGATATCTGTAAGTCATGAAATAGTTTTCTTGGAGAATATAATTAATGATATTTTGATGTCAAAGTTGGTATGAATTTGTTACATGGGAATTTATCAAATGAATGTTTAATAAGTAATTTGCTTACATTGTACTAGTTTACTTTTATATTATTATTGAGAAATTATCTGGTCTCTGAATGAGATTAGAAGAATAAACATACTCTGGAAAGTAAGCAAGATAGATACATGAGGGTAAATTAGTTACAGACTAGAAGATTCTCAGATTTTAGCAAAGGTTAACATTGATTCTTTATGTATACATATGATTTTATTCTCATAATAATAATATAGTAGTTGTTTTCCTTTTTTTTCTCAGTTGGATGCCACTAAGTGCATATAAATCTTAGAAGATGATAATATTTAAATCTAATATATTTCACTTAACATATTTATCTTGATTGGTTACAAAAAATATAGTAAATTAACCTAATGTTATACTAATTATCTCTATTAAATATGAAAACATTCTTACACTTCTTGGTTTTCCAGTTCTCCATCATTGACTAATTAGCTATATTCTTGGTTTTTCTTTTCCCTTTGGAATTATATATTGTAATCAAGTCTACAAGACATGAGACTCTTCTTACAATTTTTAATTATGAGTTCTACTCATAAGTGTAAGAAATATAAAAAAAAGGAAATCAATGTGAAAATAGTGAATTTATTAAGTTATATCAAAATGTATTTTAAAATAGAGTTATTTTAACTTCTAATTGACAGTTTAATTCAATATTAACATGGAAAAGTGATTATTTCATATAATCTTATCTTTATAAAGCCTTGCTGTTCATTTCTAAAAACAATACAAGTTGTATTTAAGTTTTAAAGTACTTTCTCCAATAAATAAGTTACTTTTAATCTGATATTTAAAATCCTTAACCTATTCTACCATTAATTTTACTTTGTTATATGTCGTATATGAATACGTTTCATTCTTATTTTAATTGAAATCAAATTCATCTTTATTGTACAGTATACATTATGTATGTGATATCAGTGTAGAAAGTTTATCATTTATGAAAATACTGAGAAAGTTATTACATAACAGATAATATTGTTGTTGAATACACAAGAGAATAAGCATCTACATAAATATAAAAATATCTTGGAAATAACAATAAATTGCTTAGAAATACTAAAAATAATTACTCATCAAGCCTTATAATAAAATAGTCAGAATACTATAAATGTGTACATAGTTATGGGCTTGAAAAATGAATCTATCTCATTTTGATTGAAATATCCTCATGGCCTCTAAAAATTAATTTTGCAAACCACATTGTGTGAAATACAGTAGCATTAAAAGAATTTAGAAATAACTTAAAACTATGAGCAAATGCATAATATTTGGATTAATTAAAATACATGTTATCTTCTTTCTTAATAATAAAAAATATCATTTTGGAATTATTTTTCTTTACTAGCCTAATTATATCACACAAGAAGGTTTATATTCTCTATTCATATGGAGAATTATAAATGCATATAAATGAATGTTATTGTTTCCTTATTTCTTTTTAAATATGCCTCATGTAACTCTACTGTGATTGTAAGCTGAATTCTAGAAAAATGTCATGTTATTATAAAAACTTCAATTAAATGTATAGATGTAAGAAATATTTCTCTTCAAATAAAATGCATAAATATGAGGTTGCAAATATCAATAACACATAAAATGAAAATAATTATTCACAAACCGAACATCCCAATTAAAACTTGGATTGAAATTTTCTTAAATGAATATTTTTATTTTTTGTATCTTCAGATTATTGGAGTTACTGCATAATAGCTTAGTTTCTCAATAAAGAATAAAAAAGGTATATGAAATTAAGGATTTGAAATATTTTTATTAACTTTAAACACTATTGCATTTAAAAATACACACATAGTTTCACAATGTTGTTATATAATGTACTGAAAATGTATTCTAATTAGAAATTTAATTTTATTATACTAACAAAACTTTTGACTTATTTAAAATTGTAAATTTTTAACAAGTAATTTAATGAAATTCTAACTTAATTTTACATAGCATTAAATATTTGATTAGTACTAAAATAATTGACAGATAATTACTAATCTTTGCGAGACTATCTAGATAGATTTGTTTTTAACTAAATCAAGAGTGGGCAATTGTTTTGGCTCAGGGACCACAGAGGTTGGTGGAGGGCTGAATTGGGGACCACTTTGTGGAAGTGAAGGTTAGCGGATGGTCGCACCTTTTTTTCATGACCCAATAAACACAGTGCTTTTTTCCCTGTATGCCAAATTTTTATTTGTTTGTTCATTCTTCATTAAACACACAACTTTCATCACCGATTTTTCATTTTTTCAGAGGGTTCATGGTTTACTCAAGTTGGAAATGTATATATTTGCAAAGACAAAATTGAAATTAACCAGATCAAGTGAAAAAGCACTGCACATCGTATCTACATTGCGCATGTGTATTGACGTGTCCATCCTAATGGAAAATAAGAGACGAATCTTCAGTCATGCACGGGAAGGAAATCTCAGTTCAAGGCAGATTTTTCTGATTGTCTTGGTGGGCCACATAAAAACTTTTAGCAGACCGCATGTGGCCTTAGGGCTGCTATTTTCCCACCCTGAACTAAATATTTTCTCAAACATCGGATTTATAAATATGATAACTCATTATTTTTTTTTATCATTTTAAAAGAGCCAATATCATTTAATTTAATAAGAACGTACACACTTTTGAAATATAGTTAGCATTTAAAATAAATCCCTTTTTCCTTTTTGTTTACTTACAATAAAAAAAAATTCTATTTACAGCAATATCCAAAATATGCATTTAAATTCAATATTAAAATACATACAATATTAAATTTTACATAGTATTTTTAGTAAATGTTCTTTTTTTAAAGTTCAAAAATAATAGTATGAAAAATTAATGAGGAAACGTACTTTACCAATTCTTTTTTTAAAACAAAGGTGACACATATTTTAAATAGATTTTAAATATTTTGTAAAGTTACTTACAGTTGATGTGATTAAAAAATACTCTTACCTTGATATATCATGCATGAGGCTTAAGACTTTTGTAATCATTTGAAATAAATTCTGGTTTCATGGATTAAATAATTAAAATTGAAATAATTACGTTTTATATCGAGATAATTTCTTTAGTCATTTAGTAGAATTAAACTCAAATATAATAGTTGATAAACCATTTAATATACTCATGTGGTTATTATATAGATTTATTATAAAAATTGGTTTGTTATTATAATATGAATATAGTATATATAGTTTACTTGGATGAATGAGATGGTAGACATGGAAAGATTTTTAAGCATTATATGCAGATCAAATTATTGACTTTTCATTCTATCTGGTTTTGTAAATGCATCCATTTTAATATTAACATATTTACTTTGAAATAGATGGGCAACAATTTTCTTTTTACACTTTCTGGATAAACTTTTGACATGATATAAAATGGTGAAACTTCAATTTTCTGACTCTCTCTCTCTATCCTGATTTTAAATAAAAGATTTTTCTCTTTTTTGTAGAGTTTTATTAAAAAAAAACATCATCTGATCAAAAACAGATTTACAAAAATATGAGTCTAATACCTATTGAATAATTACAACATATAAACAAAGAAAATAAAAATACACTAAATTTTGAGCATATGAAAATACTAAGATTTTCATGCAACTACATAAGGTTGACTTTTTTGTTCAATGTTATTTATTCATAAATTATAACAGCTTTCCTATTTTAAATCAAAAGATTATTTCAAAAATAGAAAAAATATAAATATAACTTTAAATTAATCTATCTAAAACAGTTAAATTGTGTAGATTGTAATGTTAAATAATTACTTAAAGAGATGTTTATTTAAACTAAATTTATTTAAAATAAAAATTATTTAAAGCATGGGTTCGAACTCAGACTTTCACATGACCCACTACTCTCAGGGCCATCTCATATTGCTGACCCACCTGATCTCACATGGTCTGCCCATCCCTAACATATGAACATAAATGGATTATTCTCCTATACATGAGGGGTCAGAATGACTAATATGTCAACATGGGTAGGATGACAATCTTGGCACTAACAAGAGCTTTGAACGTTCCACCATCAGATTTTCAATGAAATGGAAGGCTAAAAAGTTGTGAGTTGGAATAGTTTGAAGCCTGTCCATTAAAGTATGAAGATTGGTTATCTTAATATAAAGCTGAGCACTGATTATATATATGTGTGAGGATAGTAATCTAGACCAACTGATGATTGCTGGTTTAGCATGAAATACATATATTGATGATTATTTATCTTTTCAACATGTGTGTGATCGGGTGGGTCATCAATATGAGATGGCATTAAGAGTAGTGGGTCGTGTGAAAGTCTGAGTTTGAATCCTGCATATATTACATATATTAATACAGGTTTAAGCCTGTACAATGTATTAAAGCATGGGTGTAAATTGATTATTTATCACATTTATGTACATATATTAAAATACGATATAGTGTCTCTTTATGTCTGAATTTAAATTCACTGCATTACTAGTAAAATATTAATATTTAATTCTTAGCTTTTTACTGTTTTATATCCTCAGTGGCTTTATTTATCTCAGCTCTAGTTAAAAACACTATCTCTGATTCACTCTCTATTGTGACATGATCACCCCAATATATATATTACTTAGAATATAAGACATCCCAATATATATATTACTTAGAATATAAGACATCCCCAAATTTAAAATGCATTAGGATTTTAAGCCCAAAAATTGGGAAAAAAATATTTCCAAATTTAAGATGCATATATGTGCTTAAATAAAAACTAATATAAATACAATAAGCTCAAATAATTTATTGCAGATCTTTTTTAGATATACAGTACTTTCACTTTCTACATCTTTCAGAATGTGAATTCTCATCTTCACCTTCAGAACATGAATTCTCATTTTCACCATTTCTCCAGGGTATAGCATCTTTAGACCATTTTTTAATTTGCTTTCATGTAAAAGTACATTTTCTATTAAAATATGAATCATTCTTCTAAAATAATTTATATTTTTACAGACATTTTTTGAAAAAATTATTACTATATAAAAAGTTCCTAAAATATATGTTTTCACTTTGAAAATCAAAACAAATATATTGGAACTGTCAAAATCAGCAAAATAAAATTAAAAGATTCTAAAACATATTTTCTCTTTATTGGAATTGTCAAAATTTTGACATGTGCTCTCTTGTGTAGAGAATAAGAAACAACCAATTAGTACCTTGGAAGATTGCCACTAATCTCATTGTTATAATGATTTCTTAGTTATAAAAAATTCTAAAAATTATTTGGTAGAGTTTTCTCCATAGAATAAAATTAGCAAAATAACACTAAAAATAGCAATTTGAGAGACAGTTAAAGCCATTTATGCTATTCATCTACAAAATATTGATTAAAAAGATGTAACATGCTATTCTACACTGGTAATGATCGTAATCCTATGTGCATTTATAGTGTAAAGCAAAGATCCACAGAAATAAGATGTTAAAAATTTTTGTTTCCAATTTAAGCTGTGACCCTTTTTTATGGGTTCAGAAATGGGAAAAAAGTGTCTTATATTCAAGGTAATATATATATATATATATATATATATATATATATATATATATATATATGCACAAATCAAAATATTCATAATACAAAACCTAATATTTAAATTTATTCAGCTGTGCCATCTAGATTATCATGTTGAAATTACAAACAGAAAAAAAAAATAAACCCAGTAATAATCACAGTATATATTTTTGTCTTTTGTAATTTAGACTTAATAATCTAGATAACTTAGCTGGATAAAGCTTCTGTGGATTTAAGCATTGTTTATAATAGTTTGTTACCATTAAATTTATTATTTTTATTATAATTACATTTTTGTTTTAATTAATGGACATTATATATATATATATATAATAAGTAAAGAGTGTTCTAATAGCTCTAAAGAAGCTTATTTTTTATGATGAATGCAATAAGAGAAAGCATTTACAACCTTTATCTTTATCTAGAATTGTCCCCATCCCCAGACTAGTTTTGAACTATGGCTCTCTTCAGTGAGGAACTAGGTCATTAAATTCAGAATACTGACTCAAGCTAAGCATTTATCTAATAATTATCTATTAAAAATATCTGAAATTTTGAGACATCTGTATGTCTTCAAATTCAGCTCTTCAACTGAAGAAGTTATATGGGCCTGAACTAAAGTCAGTGACCCCATATATAAGTAGGCTTAGCAATTTAATGTAGCCAAAGCTTTACCAGCCAAATTATAATATTAATGAAAACAAGTCATATATCATATGACCTATGTATCTTGCATTACCAATATGTAATAAATAAAGAGTATGCTAATAACTCTAAACATACTTATTTTTTTATAATAAATGCAACAAAAGAAAGTATTTGAAAGCTTTATCCAGAAATGTCCCCATCCCCAGGCTGGCTTTGAGCTATGGCTTTCTTCAGTGAGGATCTAGGACATTAGATTCAGAATACTAACTCAAGCCAAGCATTTATATAATACTTAACTATTAAGATCTATATTTTTCAGACATCTGCATGTCTTCAAATTCAGCTCCTCACTGAAGCTCAAACCAGTTTGGGGATGGGACAATCCTAAATGCTTTCTCTTGTTGTGTTTATCATAAAAAATAATGTTTGCAGCTATTAGCACGCTCTTCATTTGTTACATATTGGTAATGTAAGCTATGTAGGTCATTTGATATATGTCTTGTTTCATTAATATTATAATTTGGCTGTTATGGTTTTGACTATATTAAATTGCTAAGCCTGCTAATATATTATGTCACTGACTTCAGTTCAGGGTCATATAGCTGAATTTGAAGACATACATATGTCTGAAAATTTGAGAGCTTCTTCTTAATAGTTAAGTAGTAGATAAATGCTTGGATTGAGTTAGTATTTTTAATCTAATGTCTTAGCTCCTCACTGAAGAGAGCCATAGCTCAAAACTGGTCTGCAGATTGGGACAATCCTAGATAAAGATTTCAAATGCTTTCTCTTGTTGCATTTATCATAAAAAATGTTATTTTAGCATGTTCTTTATTATATATATATATATATATATACATACATACATTGAAAACAATCATAAAGTGAAAGGATATAATGTTAAATAGATTGTTTAAATAGTAAATGCCAATACAGTAAAAGAGAACTAAATTTGAAAGTAGTTACCATTTTCTTACTATTGTACTGTCAGATGACTAGTGAGAAGGTATCTAATTTACTATAACAACATTTAATATTTAAATGATTTATTTACCATTATATATTTTCATATTGTGATTGTGTTCATTACATGCTTATCATTTAAATGTTTATTACAAAGTTTAGTCTATAATGGAATTTCTTTACTTTGCTAAATAAAAATCAATGTGTTTAATAACTAACACACAATAAATAATTGGATTGATTTATTCTCACATTTTCTGTGATTCAAGATAATCTTCTTAAAATATAAAAAGAACTAAATTTGAAAATAGTTACCACTTTCCTTTCATATTGTCAAATGACTAGGAGTGTCTGATTTACTATTTAAATGATCTATTTAATATTATATATATAAACATTAAAAGCTTAAAGCTAAACTAGTCTGGTTTAGTTTTTGATATATATATATATGTGTGTGTGTGTGTGTAATCACTGGAATGATAATCTTTCCTAGTGCTGCCTAAATCAATGAACTGCCATTTATTGTCAGAATTATTGCATATTTGAAAAATGAATATTTCCATGTGTGATCCCAGTTTTTATAAAGATTGCTTATATAGATATATACACCTTATATCATAATAGCTAGTACAATCTACTAGCTATATATTTGATTCTTAATTATATAAACACCAGCTGTATCTGGCCTATGGAAAGGCAATTGTTTTTTTAATTGGTTGCTTTACCATTTTTTTTAAAGATTTAATGTAAATTAAACAAAAGATTTTAATATTATATAAATAAATGTGAGAAATTTACAATTGAAAAATTGGAAAAAAATGGCTGGAACAATCTGGCCTGTTTGGTACACTTCAGAAATGTCCTGTCAAGGTATTAATAAAGCTAAATTAAAATGTAAATGACAGTGTTAATGGCAGAATTACTTCCTTTGCATAAAATATACTTAATAATAAAAATTATGTATTATTAAATATAATGGGTGGAATTATTTTCTTTGGATAAAATGCTCATTATATAAATTATGATTTAGTTAGGTATAGTTATTTATTTATAAAAATTTAATTTTCAGCCAAGTACACAAAACTATTAATAAAGCTAAAATAATAAAATTAGATTAAAATTTAAATATACCTGTTATAATTGATATGTGAATTTGATAGTGTTATAGACAACTGCTTCATAAAAAAAAAGTTACTTTTATTAATGGCAAAATTACTTCCTTTGCATAAAATATGCTTTGTAATAAAAAGTACAGATTATTAAATATAAAGACTGGAATTATTTCCTTTGCATAAAATGCTCATAATACAAATTACAGTTTAGTTATGTATAATTATTTATTTATAAAACCAAATTTACAAGTTTTTTATTTTATTTTTCAGTGTTATGAACAACCATAATAGTTTTTTAATTAGTTATAAATTTGACTTTATGGACAAACATTCACATGGAAACACATGACAGCTTTATAGACAAACATTCATACATTTAGATGAATTATATATATATATATATATTTCTAGAAGGTGAAGCAATTAAATATACCATAAGCTGTCATCTCTATCATTTAGCTAGCCTGATGAGTATTATCTTATTTCACTGTTTTTATATAGAAATTCTGGATAGGCCTGCACCTTATAATGGATTATTTAAGGACTCATGTATATGTATCCAAATACAAACCTTCATTACGGTTTAGTGTTTAATTTATTTGCTTAATATGATCTGGACTCATAGTTTAAATTTAGGTAAAAATTAGAATATTTTCACTGCTGAAAAAGTGAAAAAGACTTTTTTTTTAACAGATAGCCACTTCAAAATTTAGGTTATTCAGTTATTGGTTTTGGCTATAAATATTTGAATATTCATTAAAAAAAGAGAGAACTAATAAACATACATTTGTTTCAAAACAGGCAATTGGCTACTGGAATAAGTCAATTTTTCTCTTGGTTCTTAGGTAAGACATCTTGGAGAAGCTTCTTGTCCTGAATAAGATATATATACAAAATACAGGTATGTTAACGGCTCTATATATATATTAAGTGTTGGCTACACCAAATTCTTTTATACTAGACAGAATTAATTATAGTCTTTCAGATTTTATATAAATTTGCAATTACTGAAATACTAAATTAATTATGCAATACTAATAATCGATTGAAAATATAATAAAATAAGGAACAAAGTTTATTTTTTCCAACGCAGATTTCATCTTTAATATTATTAATCACTATTTAACATAAAATGTATATATAGTTAGAAAGCAATAGATTTGAATATATATGAATAATATTCTCAAACAAATTATATATATATGTGCTTTAGTAATAAAACAATGCAAAACTGTCATTTTGAATTAATAATTAAGTTTTTAAAGAACAACAATATTAAATCCAGTCTATTCTTAACAGTAAACGCCAACTGATTTCTTCTTTTAAGGCGTTTCTAAAGTCCATTGAGGAATAGTATTAATGGTTCCATTACAGCAAGCTTTCAAATCAGGGATGCAATCATTCTTACTTTAAAGGCTTTTAACTTGCACTTCTTAATTCTTCTAACTTATTGAACTTTAATAGATTTGAAAATATTCTAAAAGTTCACTTAATAAAAATATAATTTCTATTTTTAGCTTTTATGTACAATGTATATGTGATAAATCAACAGATTTGTTGATTAACACAAAATAATCATAGTAAAAAACATACTCCTAATAAATAAATTTGCCATTATTTTTCAGTAAATTAAAGTAATTGTTATATTATTAGTAAGCGTCAATGATTTTTTCACTGTAAATTTTTAAACATTCTAATTGTGTATATTTCAAAATGGAGAAAATATACGCTAAAAAATTAATACATCTTAATAAATCTAAAATAAAATAACACTGTTTTGCAATTGTATTTATTATTACTGTTTGAATATGTCTTTTTGTTATACACACATATTTATAGTTTTTCAGAATATTGTAAATTTTACTACAAATGCTCTTTTTCTGTGAAATTTTTTGCAAAAGTTTTTTTTTTTTTAACTGTGATCACATTGGAGAAATTTTCATCCGGAATTTTTAGCAAACTGTATCATTGGTCTTTCTTTTTCTATTTTACTTATTATATATCTATACTGGGATTGTTTAAGTATTGACTGGTTTCTAATTGTTACTTATAAACCCATTTAGCCTTGAGCATTATTATACTTATTATTTAAATAATACTCTAGTTGCAATTTGAAAATTATAATTGCAATTTCTAATGTTATTATTGAATATTTATTAGTCAGCATTAAGAATAGGTTACACTTATCTATTTAAGGAAGTTTATTTAAACTTCTTTGTATCAATCATTTCAATCTCTGTGATCAAGTTGCAATTTTTAATGTCTATATAAATATATTGGGACCATAAATAAAAGTGGAATTCCACCTTTATTGTTAAACTGTAATAATAATCAGCAATTAAGCTAATGCACATGCACTTTGTGGATTTTAACTATAAATGAATACTCTCACTTTCCAAACACAAGATAAAGTCTTTGTGAAAAGATAGAATGAATCCATCTATCCTTTCAACCCAAACATTTAAGTATGGTCAAATCTTCACGCTCTCATTTCCAAATGCTTAAGATTTGACCATACTTAAATGTTTGGGTTGAAAGGATAGATGGATTCATTCTATCTTTTCACAAAGACTTTATCTAGTGTTTGGAAAGTGAGACTATTCATTTATAGTTAAAATCCACAAAGCACATGTGCATTAGCTTAATGGCTGATTATTATTACAGTTTAAAAACATCGCACTATATAAAATAAATATCTTATTTATTGTTAAAAGGAGTTTGCCTTGACAACAGTTTGAGATTGTTGATTGTTATTTATATTGGAATTGTCTATGTGTTGTCTGGTTTCTAATGGTATACGTATATGAATTCATAGTATTTTCCAGAGCTTTCATGTAATAAAAATATAATAGTTAAATAGCTGTTTTTGTATAATAATAAGTTCCTTCCTCAGAGTTTCTTCTTTCTCAAATCATAAGAATGTGTTGGTGAAAAAGAAGAAGCTCTGAGGAAAGTATTTGTTATTGCATTGAAACATCAGCTATTTAGCTGTTATATCTTTATTATACAGAAGCTCCCAGTAATAATACTATGAATTCATCTTTTATGCATGAGAATATTAGAATATATATATATATAGATTAGATAAATGCTTTTGTTCACTGAAAAGCTAAAAATAATTGTTTTCTTTAACCAAAATTGAGGATTTTATACTTAACTTGAAATAAAAATGTGGGATGTCCATAAATAAATTAATTCAATCACTTTTTTTTTTTATAACTAATAATTGAATTAATTAATTTTTGGATATTCCATGCTTTTATTTTAATTTAAATATAAAAAAATCCCAATTGTGGTTGAAGAAAATAATTATTTTTGGCCTTTTAATGCATAGTATATAAAAATATATGTTGTATATTAATGTAGAAATCTAAAGAAGAACAAAACAATATTTACTGAAAAGATTAAGACGAAGCATAAAATATTGTTAATCAGTTTAGAAATAAAGGAAATATAAAGGGTAAATTTCTAAATACTCTAGAGACTAAAAAATAGAGATAAATATTTTTTGTAAAAGAAAAGTATTTATGACTGTTTAAGGAATCGAGCAAGGAACAGAAAGACCAGATGACGATAGTTTCAATTGATGTAAAGATAAACATTTAATGATCTCATAAATATATATTTATTGTCGTTAATTTTTTTAAACATTGCTGATTAATGTTTTTTTTCTCTCTCTTAATACACTTACTCACATATATAGACACACATATACACAAACATACTTATATCAGCTTTATTTAAGAAAGTTCGTGCTACTTATTTCGTCTTTCATTATATCTTTAGCAAATTTGGCATATATAGAAAAAAAACTAGACTAATTTAAAGTAATTAAAATAATTTAATAAAAGCGATTAATAATTGGAAATTATTAGTTTTTTTAAAAAAATTATTATTAAAAAATATATGCATATAATAATAATTTTTTTTAAATATTTATTTCAATAAAATCTTAAATAATTTAAATGCAGTTAACCTTCTAATAATTTGATTAAAAATAAACGTCTAAACGTATTTTAATTAAAATCTTATTGCAATTTGTTTAAACCTAATAATTTCATTAGCTGCTGTGGCTTCAGGTTAGAGTTGCAGATTTCAGTAATTTGCTGCTGATAGTTGAATGTTAGGATTTTAAGCACTTTTAGAAACAAAGTCGATAATAGGTTCATTTAATAGCTGACGTCATTTTATCTTAGCAAAATTTTATGAAATATTATTATTATTCATCTGGACAAAGCATTTTTTTTTATGTTTAAGTATGTGATTGTTTATTTATTTAATATTTTAAATTATAAAATAATTGTTCATTATTATTACTTATTTTGTAAAAAAAAAAAATTGCCTCATAGACAGATGCAAAGAAGTACAAAAATTTTAAACACATAGATTATCATATAAATATAAATATGAGTACCATAATGAATAAACATGAAATAATGTAGTCATCTAATAGTATCTGGCTACATGTATGTCTACTCTGTATTTTGCTTTTTAAGAGGATTTAGGACAAATACTTTCAGGTTTCATTAGTTATATTTATTTTATAGTCATATTGTAAAATCATTTGCATACAACAATATTAACATTATTTCAAACTATTATCAATCCATTGCAGAATTAAAGACTTTTCAATGGTTTCTCCAAACTTAGCTTCTTTTCTCTACAGCATACTAGAAAATTTTATTTCATTTATCCATCTCACTTATACCTTTTTAGATTTTTTGTAATCATTGTGATACAGATTTCCAATTTTTCAGATATTATTATAATCTTTTAACTAATAAATATATATGTGTGTGCTTTGGGCACCTAACACCAATAGACTTATCAATAACACCAAGGACAGGATCAAACCTGATTCCTCAAGTTGTATACAAAATCATCTGCCCCCAAAGAAATAGCATCGCAACATATTATGGAGAAACTAAAACCAACATTGCAACCAGAGTAGCTCAACATAGATACCTCTATAACAGGACTAAAACTAAACTTGAAGGCAATTCAATTTTTGTTGAGCATGAGAGAGCCACTGGCCATGCCTTCCTACCTACCACAGCCAGTGTTATCTTCTGCTCTGAAAGAAACAATATTAAATGCAAAGTCAGGGAAGCTTACTACGTAGTAAGTGATCTAGCAGCAATCAATAGAAGAGAGGCCTGCTTTTCTCTGTCTCGAAAATGGTCTATGTAGCATCTTCACATGAATTTGCATAAATTTGCATTAATATTATAGTTCTTAACTAAATTCCAGTAGCCATGAGTATGGAACTATAAACTGTCCTGGAAGTGCTTGGCAGAATGTTTGGATAATATTACTTATGTTTAACAGCTTCATTATCTGTGTGCAAAGCACACACACATACATATATATATATATTTATTTATTTATTGATTTCAAACGCTAATGAAGTAAAACCTTAACTATAATCTTTTAGCAATATTTTCAGTCCAACTCCATTTCAGTCTTTTAATTTTTCCAATTATTTCAATATCTGTTTATTTTTTCGTTCATATATTTTACTTTTGATTTCCTTTTAATACTTCTAATATATAATTTTTCATACTTATTAAATGGGATGGAGTCTCAGTTCTTAAATCTATATGTAAGAACTGGCAAAATAATCTACTAATAAACTCTCTTTTCAAACATATAGACAAATTTCTTTCTAATATTAAATGATTCTCCCAAGAGCACTCTATCTAAGTTTAACTCTATGTTTAATTTCATCTATTATGTTTCAATAATTTGTAGTTAATTTTTTTAAATTCATGATTATTAATCATTATTTTATTCTTCTGTGAAAATTCATTAAAGATTATTTTAGTCTTACCTTTAGTCCTATCTTTTTACTTTCATCTAATGTTTTCTAAAGTTCTGAAGTATTATTTGCAAAAAGCAATCACATCATAAATAAAATCTAAATAACTTAAATAAGACTTATTCTATTTTTAATCCATGAAATATTTTTTGTAAAACAGCTATAAAAAGTTTTAGAGATAGGTAATTGCTTTATCAGTATTAATCTTATTACCATCACATAAACAAACCACAGCAACTGCTTTCTAATAAGTATTTTTTAGAATATGACACTATCCTTGGTCTATATCTTGGTAACATACAACTTTAATTGCTGTTGAAATGCTTATAGAATCAAAAAAACTTTCATAATTTATAAATCCAAAGAATAATCGCTACTTACAATTATGGGTTCTTTCTATAATTTCTTTCAATACTTACACATGGTTTACAGTGCTAAAACCACTTTTAAATCCAGATTATTTTTTTGGTTGACTTGAGTCCACAATTCCCTAAAGACATAATTATTTTGGTAATGATTTTGTATAGAATTTATAAAAGACTGACCTAACTGTCTTCTATATCTTCTTTATCATCATGTTTAAATATCAATATTACTATTGTTTTCTTCCAACTAAATTTGGTATATATTTTTCAACAATACTTCTATTATTTTTTTTCATACTTTGAATATCACCATTTTCTAAAGCTTTTTTTTTCTTTGTAGATTTAATTGCAAGTCTCATTTCTTTATTTAAAATATTTGGCAATTTAGAAATCATGGAAATTGTAGATAGTATTTTGTTTTTGTCCACATCTTTCACCATGCCTTCTTTTTTATTTTTAAGAATAGTGCTATCTTTTTTCCTAATGGCGAAACAACTTTCCTTCAATACTAATATATTATTTTATAATTTTGATGTTTTTTTTCTACAGCCTTTTATGACAATTCACAGTTCTATGTTCATATTTATTCTTTTTAAAACATTTTACAATAATCCAGGTATTTAATTTGACTTCATGAATCATTTTTAAATATTTTCATATTCCCTTTTTTTTTTCAGACATAATTTTGTTTCAATTGGATTGCTTTTTATATCAACTATCTTTTACGCAATTCATAGTAGACTATTAATTAGCTTCTTATTGATCTCAGTGAATTCTGAACCGTCTTCTATGTTAATGTACTCAAACAATCCACAAGTTTCAATTTAAATTCACTGGAGTATTTCTAAAGAATATCAACTGTTAATACTAATTTTTCTTAATAGATATTGCCTCTCAATTTCTGCCTTAACAGATGTCTTATATTTCTCTAATCAATAACTTGTGTTGAATATATTAAGAACCCTTGAATCTTAAAATACATATTTTATGATAATTAAAATATAATCCAATACTGCTGTATCTTCATTTGGATGTTTCCCTACTTATTTCCTTTTTTTTTTTTAAAAAAAAAAAAAGTCATTTCTGTCAGCATAAACAAATTTATTCATAGACTTTTATTTTTTATTTTTTTACATCCAGAATTAATGTCACCGTGATAATTCTAGAAAGGTTTTTGGTGTGATCAAAATAATTTTGTATATCTATATAAAAATCATCTACTTCTTTATCATAATAAAAACTTGTTAGACACAAATATTACTACTCCATCTGTTCTTCCACTTTTTATTTATAATAAATCACATATCGCTTGTTGCTTCAATATTTGTGCTAATATATTAAAGTACAGATCCACTTTTCAAATCAATTGCCTTTTCATTTTTTCTTGTAACGTCATAAAGTCTAACAATGTACCATTTAATATTAAATAATTCTTTTTCTACTTATGCAATCGTTTTTTATTTCGAAATATACATATTGTACTAGAACAGATCATCATTATTTACATAATTGTCATAATCGAGTTAAATCTGTTACAGGCTAATTTATGCACCTAGTTGGACTGGCATATTTAACTGAATACAATATCTTATGTATATATGTATATGTGTGAGGGTGTCTAATTATCTATAATAATAATAAACGTCTAGAAAAATAATTACTTTTGAGTGATGAATTAATTTTTAAAGCAATTCTCTAGTTATGAAAATACAAATCAATATCATATATTATAAGTGAATGGTTTAAAGCAATTTTAAAATTAGAAATGACTATTTCTGCAAGTTTGAAAATTTATTATAGTTAGTTTTAATTAGATTTTGATTACTAAGATATAATAAGTCAAAAGTTATTAAAATATGATTCCAGCAAAATTTTGATTAACACTATAAGAATTTCTTTCTTTTTGTTAATCTAGCTATGCATGCCTTTTGTAGTAATATTTCTTTCTTGATTTATATGTAAATTTAATACTGCTTTCTTTCGGCCAAAATATTAAATCATTTTCACAATAATGGTTAACTTTTATAGGCAGTTATCTATTTGAAGGTTGTAAAGTTTCTTAAAATTAATTTCATAGCTGCAGCTAACAGAGATTATTAGTTTACTTGCGTTTTAGTAGCACATACTGATATCTAGAATAGTTTGATCATTTGAGAGAAGTAAGCGATTGATTTAAAAGTGTCTTATTTCTAACCATTATTTTCGATAATCTGATCTGATCTTCTTTAATTGGCTTCTATTCTATTTCTCATAATTATTGTTTAACTTCTGCACTTTGTACTATAACTACTATTTATTAAAAATCACTGTTACTGTATTAAATAAATTTGTCTCTGTCTTCCAATTTATTATTTACAGGAAATGTATTTTGAAAATTGTTTTTACAATATTATCTTATAGGGATTTACTCCTGATGGCCTAAATATTTTAATCTTGTAATTAATTTTACTCAAAATAAAAAAAATAATCTATTTTTATTTTGACATATATAACTCTAATTATAATAAAAAACAAATATCAAATTTTAATTAAAATACATGAGAGATAATTTTTTTTTTTCAAATTATTACATAATGTCTAATCCAATGAATGACTAGTGAAAATTATTAATATACTTCCACTAAGTGTTTTGTGTCAAAGTTGTGAGGACAGAAGTTTAATACCTCAATTAAACTATAGTAATTTGTTATCTATCTATCTATCTATCTATCTATCTATCTATCTATCTATCTATCTATCTATCTATCTACCTACCTACCTACCTACCTACCTACCTACCTACCTACCTACCTATCTACCTACCTACCTACCTACCTACCTACCTACCTACCTACCTACCTACCTACCTACCTACCTACCTACCTACCTACCTACCTACCTACCTACCTACCTACCTACCTACCTACCTACCTACCTACCTATCTACCTACCTACCTATCTACCTACCTACCTATCCTATCTATCTACCTATCTATCTATCTATCTATCTATCTACCTACCTATCTATCTATCTATCTATCTATCTACCTACCTACCTACCTACCTACCTATCTATCTATCTACCTATCTACCTATCTATCTATCTATCTATCTATCTATCTATCTATCTATCTATCTATCTATCTATCTATCTATCTATCTATCTATCTATCTATCTATCTATCTATCTATCTATCTATCTATCTATCTATCTATCTATCTATCTATCTATCTATCTATCTATCTATCTATCTATCTATCTATCTATCTATCTATCTATCTATCTATCTATCTATCTATCTATCTATCTATCTATCTATCTATCTATCTATCTATCTATCTATCTATCTATCTATCTATCTATCTATCTATCTATCTATCTATCTATCTATCTATCTATCTATCTATCTATCTATCTATCTATCTATCTATCTATCTATCTATCTATCTATCTATCTATCTATCTATCTATCTATCTATCTATCTATCTATCTATCTATCTATCTATCTATCTATCTATCTATCTATCTATCTATCTATCTATCTATCTATCTATCTATCTATCTATCTATCTATCTATCTATCTATCTATCTATCTATCTATCTATCTATCTATCTATCTATCTATCTATCTATCTATCTATCTATCTATCTATCTATCTATCTATCTATCTATCTATCTATCTATCTATCTATCTATCTATCTATCTATCTATCTATCTATCTATCTATCTATCTATCTATCTATCTATCTATCTATCTATCTATCTATCTATCTATCTATACTAACAATAATAAAAGATATGTGTAAGAGATTGTGGTCTGAGCCAACTGATGAACGCTGATTCAACATGAAATATGCATCTTGGAGATCATTTTTTACATGTCTTTGGTCATATGTTTGTGATTACATCCCTCCACATGGATTAAAAGTGGTTAGAAATCAGTCCCTAGCTTTCTCGAGAATGGTTTAGTGAAAATTACAGTATAATTATTATTCATTATTGGATCCCTAGTCTACTGAATGACAAATAAAAATTATTAATGAACAGATTTTATAAATTCATAATTGTGGAGTTTATTTAATTAAAGAAAAATATTGAAAAAAGTTTGTTTGTAACATAATTTATTTATATACACATATATGGGTGTGTGTTCAATAAGGCACGATATCAAATTGTCTAATATGCTTCCTTTTAAAATATATATATTAAGTTGTTGGTTTTTTTTCGCTTTTTGTTAAATTCTTTTTATTTTCCTTACCGAACTAATCATTTTTTAATACAATAATTCTTTGATTTTACTTAATGGCCAACATTACTGATACTTCTTATAATAGCTTCTTTATTCTCATTATCTTTAAATTTATACAGTGAAATGTCAACAGTTAAAGTATAATCTCTCAAAGGCTTTGGGATTAATGCTGACATTGAGATATTTTTCTTATTCCAAAACTTTTTTTATCTTATCATGAAGTAAAAAAAAATTCTGTACTTTCAAAATATAACTAGAAATTAATACTATGACAATATTTTTTTTTAATATAAAAATCTCTTCATAATATGTAACCAGAAATTAAATGTCTTGTATCTCTTACATATAAATTTTTCAAAATAAATATCATGGAATCAGGAACATATAACTGATATTTTTACTCAGTCTATCAAATTTTTTCTAATAAAACATCATAAATATTATTTCTATTCATCAACATATTTGAAAACAAATTTATTGGAAACATATCAAATAAATTATCGTATTTATAAAATTAATATTCAAGGTTATATTTTTATTCAAACCATCGATTTTTACTTCTTGTATCATATATAGTATTTTCTGCCTCCCCCCCAGATTTCTTTTATAAATATTTTTATTATATTTGATAATATTTATTACTCTCTATGCATGTTTTAGGAAGTTTCTTGTCAGCAAACATTTATTTATTATCTTTTTCAAGATAGGTTTACAATTAGTACAACCTTATTATTGAAATGCTGATCTTCTACAAGTCACTATAAATACAGTTTCCTATTAATGAAGGCTTCGATTGGTGATTTCAATTTAATGGTCTCTTAAAGATTATTAAGCCTTGTCAAGCATTGGTGGTTGAGAGATCAGCGACGGCTGCTTTACAAGCAGTTGTCCCGGGTTAGCGGGTTCGCTTCTCGGCTGATGCTATGACACATGAGAGAAAAAAAGATTATTAAGCTTTAATGAGGTTTCATGTAAGAGGGAAAAAACTTGTAAAATATATAATCTTCCCTGCTGCATTTACCACAAATAGATGCTGGAACTGGAAAACAAAGAGAATGAACTTTAGACAAATTATGCTTTTATGGTTTGTTCTCGAAACCACAAACAAGTCACAAATGTTTCCTGTGCAAACATCAACTCAAATATATCTTTTTTGTGTGTTTTTGCATGCTATCTCATAATCATTTACTTGTTTTATACTTCTAAGTCTGTATTTCTTTGGTCTTAATGTGCAATAAATTTGTTTTTGAAAGTAAAATATATTTTGATATGAAATAAAGCTTTTTTTTTTTTCAAAAAAACAACAACAACAATGTTTAGAGTTAAATTCTATTTTAATTCAGCAATATAAGACAATTTTGTATATGCTATAGTTTTTATATTTATAATTAGTTTAAGATTGATTAGAGTTATACTTTGTAATACATTTTATAAACTCGGTTTTGTTTCTCTTTTTTCTAACACTCATTCATATTTAAATAGAGAAGCGCTTTTCATAATATTGTAACAATGTTTAGTCGCTCATGAGGACATATGATAATTAATTATCAGAAATGATAATTTGAGCTAAAGTGTTTATCTTTTCTGTCTACCACTTTGCCACTATGCTTAACTATTCAGGGAAATTAGTGAGATTATATAGTTTATTTTAATTTTTTTTTAAAAGATTGTTAATTTTTTATGGTACCTTTTTTTTTTTTAGTTATTTAAATAAATTTTAAGTATTTTATAACTTTTTTTTTTTGAGAAAAGTTTTTATGACATAAAATGCAAACATTCATATGGTTGTTTAAATTAAAATATAAATAGTTTAGAATAAATGTCTACAAGTTCTGTAACAATTAAATTGTTGCAGAAAAAATATATTTAAACAAACAAAACCCTTTATTATACAGAAATGAGTAGAAGGTAAATTGCTTTAGCAATTTTCAGATATAACAAATCACATTTTAAAATTTTATAATTGAAATAGTTGTAAATTGAAATTATTCCATACAATAATTTGTAAATAGAAGATAGACACCCCAACGAAAATGGTTATTCCAATTTCAATGAGGAAAAATTATAGGGAAAAAACCCTATTAGAAACGTCTACATATGATACTTTTTAATGTTATTTTACTTTTTGCAAAAAAAAAAATATTTTTTCTGGAATACTTCAACACCATATCTAACTATAATTCTGCAATGTATTCTATTTTTGTCATACTTTTCCAATGAGAAAAATTAATATTACACCTGTTAGAGTATATATTTCAAATTTTGAATTTTTTCTATGGGAGACTATATTATCTTATACATAAGTAGATTAAAAGACTGAAGAATATCTTGATTAATGTTATGATCATGGCAATATATTTTTAAAAAATTATGGAATATTCTTAACTTAAATTTTCAAAATATCTTTATATTACATTAGGGAATTCAAATATTGCTTTCATACATATATAAAATAAGTAAAATAATAACTTTATATAAACTAATTTAATTGCAATTGTTATATCACTGAGATAAAATATTGCATATTGTAAACTATTAAAATCAACAACAATACATCAAAATATATGTCTACCTCAATATCTAAATTTACTTTTTTATTGAAAAGCTTCCATGACATTTAAAATGGATTACATTCTTGGGCTCATAATCATTCAAGTTAAAAATTGATAAAGATTTAAAGAATTTGAGTTTTTGAACATTAATTACTAAATGAAAATATTTAGAAGCTTCATTAAAAACCCTGAACATACTTTGTAGATTATCTTTGAATTGGCAAAAATAACACAATCATCAGAACACTATAAATCCAGAAGACAAGAAGCTGAAGTTTTTGATCTTGTTTTTAATTGATTCAAATTAAAAATTTCATCATCAAACTTGGATTTCATCTTGATCATTGATTTATGAAGCCACTTATTCTAAAAAAAACAAAAATCCAAAACAAATTTTTGATAAATACTAGTTTCATTTCAAATGCCACCACTTTTTTATTTGTAGTAATATTTCTTTCTTTTCCATCTTGTGGGAGCTGTGTAATACAAGTAAACTTTAACGAACAACCAACAAATTAAAATAGGATCACAATTGAGTCAAATACCTTAACTAAATCAATAAAGGCATGTATAAATATCTACTTTGTTTATGATACTTTTTTTTGTATTTTCTTGACATCACATAGAATCTACAGATAATAATATTTTACCATAATTATTGCAAATTTACCTAATACTTTATTTAAAAAAAATAATACTGTAGAATTACTCTTAAAATGACATGGAACAACTTTTTTAACTCCATAGATTTCTTAAAAACATTCCAATATTATTGAAGTTAACATTTCATTATATTTAAAACTTTTTCAGGAATTTCATCAAATCTAAAAGCCTTTCTTTATTTTTATTATTGTGAGGAACTATTTGACTTTACTATAGTAGCTGGATATTTTTATCTAAATATTAATAAATAAATAAGATGGACATATTATTATAACTGGCAGCTTAATTTATATATCATTATTTAAATGTTTATCATAATGCTCCTTCTATTTGTTCAAAATACTATTGTTATCAATTAAGAAAGATGGGAATAATAAGATTATAACTTCATTTTTCAAGTCTATAAGTTATTATCAATACATCAAAAAAGTCACAATATATCATGATCAGAAGATGTTTATATTTCTTTTCCATTTTTAAATCTTCCTGTCAGATATTGAACTTCTACTTACTAATCTCCACATCCAATTTATTATTCTACCAAACAGTAAATGTCTCATCTTTTTAATCAAGTCACTATAATAGGATCATTGTTAGAGAACTAGTCATGAATTTTTTTTAATAAACACAGAAATAGATTTCATATATTCATAACACATTTTTAAAAAATATTCATACTTTTGAAACATGAAAAATTTTGATTATTTAGATTAGTAATTTTATTATTTTATATTTGCTGAAATTTATTACAAATAGTATATGCTTTTTCTGAATGGACATCAAATTTCTTATAAATATGACTATAATAAGACTTATTTTTTAAATGCAACTACCATTTTAATGTTAAATGTGTTTAATCTATAATCTCTATACTAATATGCATTTGTAAGTGATCTTGTAGTGTGAATTTTTCATGTATTATGATTTCTAACTATAGTGTAGTATTTTAAATAACACATTATATTTTTTCTGTCAAAATAAAGTGTTTGTGATAACCTATCTCTGTGTTGTTCCAAAATTTAGTACAAACAGAGTTTACAGTATCAATTCATGATTTCCAACAACTTTTAATAAAATTTATTGATTGCATTGGCATATACATTAAAATTCCCAAGAAGAAAATTGGATATTTTTTCTCTGAATTTTCGGGATTTAATCATAATAACAAACATTGTGAAAATAAATTCTATTACTATTAGAAATGAGGAATTTCAAAAATAAAAGATATTCGGTTTCACTTTGTAGCAAATCTAATACCATGCAGTTTTCTTTCAGTGGTTGATCTGTCTTTCCATAAAAACTTGTAGTCATCTACTATTTCCAAACACATATTTTATTAAGAACAGCTATGTCAATCTTAAATCTTCATAGCCTCTTAACTTCAAGTATTGATATTCATTCAATTACTGGAGAGTTTATTTCAAGTAAAGTTCACATATTTTAAGTGCCTGTATTAAAAGAATTATATAAAAGCCTGATGCACCAAGCCTTGGAAAGGCCATCTTTTTTTAATTGGTTGATTTAACAATGTTTTTTTTAAAATTTGATGTAAATTAAACAAAATATTTTAATAATTACAGACAACTGCTTTAGAAAAACATTATGGCTAATGGTGGAATAACAGCATTATGCATAAACATAATACATTTTTTAAATAAGGCCATTGTTTTTGTAATAGTTTTTTTAATTGGTTGCTTTAACAAATTTTTTTAAAGATATAATATAAATTAAACAAAAGATTTAAATATTATGTAAATAAGTGTGAGAAATTCGCAATTAAAAAAAACCCAATCTGATTTGTTTGGTGCAATTCAGAAAAGTACTAGACAATGTATTAATAAGGCTAAATTAAAATTAAAAATATTAAATACATATCTGCTATATTTGATATGGGACAGTTACAGACAACTCTTATGATTTATTATTTGGTTTAATGGTTGTAAATATGACACATGACAGCTTTATGGAGAAATATTTATATATTCACCAATAAGGCAACAGAGAAAATAGAGATTTTATATATAAGATGGTTTTCTTTTCTGTTATTTTCCTAGTGCTTTGTCACTACTTCTGACAATGCAATTATTTCCATCATTTTAATGAAGAATCTTCCAAATGTTATAACCTTGCTCTACTACACATCATAGACCATTTTGTACTGTCTTTCTTTGTCCTTTCAATTTCTGATACTAGCAGGGATCTCTAAATAGAACTGCCTAAGCATATATTTTATTCTGAGCTGAAACTATTGTCCAAAATCCAATTCCAACAAATTTCATTAGTGCTTTGATAAAAGATCACCGGAAAAGTCCCAATTTATTAAGTCTGCTTCTGACATTTTTTTATTGCTTCAGAGTTTTATGATAATAAACAAAGAAGAGGATAATGGAGTAAGAATTGATGTACAGGTAGTGGATAGATGAAAATATGATTGATGAATACATGATCCCATTGCCACAATTAATAAATAGTTAGCCTTACATTAGGTTAAGTGATAAATCAGTAAGGGGAAACTAAAAACAGAAAAGATTGTGTGCATCAGAAACAATACTGGTCTTTGGTGAGCTAACATTTTATCTCATGAGCCATCAGGAGATCTTCTTGATTTGGCAATATTTATTAGATATTCATAAATAACCTCACATCTGAAAGTTATTTCATTAATTGCCATTTATAAATACTATTGATAAACTAAATATAGCATTTAATTTTATATATATATATTATAAATCATGTTTTTGGGAGAGCAAGGGTTATCTTGTTGACACAATAATACATTTGCTTTAATTTTATTTTATTAAACATGGCTGCTCCTGCAAACATGATTTATAAAACATTTTTTGCCTATGAGAATTTTCAAACATAAAACGAAGAATTCTCCACTTTATATCTACAAACTTTTCTCATTTATTGAATCTTGGGAGTTTATTCTAGGACTTCAGTTACTTATCCATTGACATTTGTTTTAAAAACATGTAGACTATCTACATTTTATTTATTAATTCTTTATATAATGACTTGTTTGTGCCCATATTCATGTGTTTTATTTTCAAGCTATCTTTGTTAATCCAAACACATATTTTTAGTGCATAGCCTCTGTATTATTTTTATATTAATTGTCTAAGTTTCAGATTCACAAGTCTTACTGACAAAATATATTCAACAAGAATCTTCAATTTCAAGTCCATAGTCATGTTTTCTTTAAATTTTTAGATTCTTCCTAAAGCACTTTTATAAGTCTAATTTGTTGCATTTATATTAATATGTTTAATATTTGTTTTCTCTTCAAATTATTTGTTTATTTCTATGAACTAAATTTCATAACCTAAAAACTGAAATAAAACTATATAAATGAAATAAGATAATAGCTAGATAAAATAATTTTGGTAAAACATCGAAGTTTCAAAACAAAATTCATTTTAAGAATATATATATATAAATGCTACTTTTATGTAAATACCAAAACATATATACAAGTTTAAAAATTTCAATATTAAAAAGTTCCAAAATTTGAAATGTAATAATAACTACACCTTAAAATCATTTTTAAATATTTTCTTTAAAATTCTTACATGGATAAAATTTTTCTTTCCTACATAGATCCAAAACAATCAATCCATACATATAAAATATGAAACATTTCAAAACCAATTCCCTAAATACTTGACTTCAGACAAGATATAATTGACACTTGCGTGCATATAATATTAAGATGAGTTTTTAAATTGCTATATCTTTTCATAAATAATAATTGCTAATTTGGAGCATGTGATGAAGATAATAGTTTTATACAAGAATATGCAAAGATATTAAAGAAAGTATCCAAAAAAAAAAAAAAACAGTTTTAAAATTTAGATATATTTACATTTTGAATTTTTTTCAAATTAAACATTTTTATTTGTATATATGTATCTTGCTCTTTCCATAAATATAGAATTTTATATATATATATATTAAATCTAATATTTTCATGGGCTACAGATATAATAAAATATGATTCAGATACATCTGTGTATATTTTATAATATATATATATATTTAATGTGTTCACGGTTATATGATGTAGATAAAAAAATATTTTTGGGTATGAACCGTGTATTATTTTGCATTATGATCCAATATTTTGATGAACTAGCAACCACCATTATCAAGATTAACTTTTGAAAGAACAATCTCATTAGATCTCAAACAATAACGTGACTCAGTGCAAGATGAGAAATGAGATTTAACTTGAAGTAGTTCAGCATTCACAATATGAGGCTTATCAAATGTTTATTTCCTTCAGTTTTTTCACCTATTAATTTCAAGTTAATATTAGATAAAATGATAGGTTTCCACATAGCTGAAATACATTGTGCTTCATCAGCCCTATTTAAACCAGTAGGTCTCTTTAATATTTAAGAACCATAAGAGAGTCAATTCAAATATTAAAGAGACCTACTGGTTTAAATAGGGCTGACGAAGCACAACATATTCCAGCTATGTGGAAACCTATCATTTTATCTAATATTAACTTGAAATTAATAGGTGAAAAAAGTGAGGGAAATAAGCATTTTGATAAGCCTCGTATTGTGAATGCTGAACTACTTCAAGTTGAATCTCACTTCTCATCTCGCAATGTCACATTATTCTTTGAGATCTAACAATTGTTCTTTCAAAAGTTAACCTTGATAATGGTGGTTGCTAGTCCTAATGCAAAATAATACACAGTTCATACCCAATATATATATATATATATATATATATATATATATATATATATATATATATATATATATATATATATATATATATATTAAATAAATTATACATGAATGTACCTGGATATAATAGTAATTATCTATTATATACAGTTTTTCAATCCACAGAAGCAATTCCTTAACCCACCTCAACTATCATTAAATTCAAAAAACAATATGGAAGCAAACATCATCTACTCAAATCTTATGAATCCTGAAATGAATATAATCAATAGACAAGCTACTAACATTAAAATTCGGGATTCATTGGATTCGAGTTGATGATGTTTGCTTCCATTTTTTTTTTAATCTAACAGCAGTTGAGGTGGGTTAAGGAATTAACCAAAAATACATCTGTGGATTGAAAGGTTGTATATAATAGTTAATTACTATTATATTTATTATTTTTATTGTTATTGTGTTTTAGGAAATGCATTTATGGTTTAAAATAAAAAAAACTAAAAAAAATTGTTATGGTGAAAGAAAAAATGTTTCAGAATATGCAATCGATTTTTTTAAAAAGAATAATATTGAATTATTTTTCAAAAAAGAAAAACTTATCGATAGTAATGAATTAAAAGATTACTTTAGTCAGATTATTAAAAAAGCTGGAAGTGTAATGGATAAAATTAGCCATACAACTTGAATGAATTGTTTTGCATAAAAATAATTTATTATTAAAACGAAGTATACCTGAAGGGGAGGGATAGTGTTTATTAAATGAATTTTATATATTTATTTATGCATCTAAGATTTGGACAATTAATAATAAACAATACAGAAAATTCAGATCTAACAACAAAGTATGAATAGTTATGTGTATTGGAAAATACATGAGTAAAAAAACCAAAAAACAAATAACCCTAATATTATAAGAATTAAGAAGTTAAAAAGAAGTTGGATTGGACATATTTCTGAAAGAGATGACATTTTGTGTGAATAATGGAAAACTTAAACTGGATTCCTTGAATTTTTTAAAGATTTAGAAAAAGATCATATTTGAAATGGATAAATGAGATAAGGAGATTTTCTAGAATAAAGTGGAGAAGAGATGTTATGAATAAAAGAAGCATCAGTTATAAAAAAATATGGTGATTCTAATTTTAAAAATTGAAAAAGAGAGATAGAGACAACTAAGAATAAAAGTTAAAGATGAATTGTATGATGACTTTACAAATCAGTTCATGGAATACACATACATCTATATAAGTTGTATGCTGGTTCTTTTATTTATTAATTTGAGATTTTATAAGGCTACCTTTTATTTATTGCAATAATTTTTTTTTTATATAAATATTTTCATTATTTTCTTAATTATACCAGCTTTCCATTATATTCTGTCTTTATATACAATAACAATCAATATTGCACTTTTTATCATGTCTTTGAGACAATTTTTATAATGTAAATAGAATTTACCTACTCTGTTAAAACCACAATCAGCTAAGAAAATTTTTTCTAGAAAATGTGCTACTCTTCATCTACATTAGATGCCCAATTACCCTGATAGTAGAAAAACTAGCAGACTTAAATAAAAAGGTTTTTCACTTCATTATCACTTAAATAAAATTTAAAAAAATTCACATTAGTCAAATTAATAAAATTGTGTGTTTAATCTATTATACTGATACTTGGATAACCCTAACCTTCTCAGAAACTGATTATATGTTGTTTTGGATGTTCAATCTAATGAAAATGTTTCCTTACAATTGCAGATTTAATATCATTACATCACGGAAGTTGAAAACAATACTGAATGATCTTGCAATAACATTTTCTAGAAGATTATTGAACATCCTTTAATGAACTTTTTTAAAGATAATTTGAGGTTAATGGTTCATTTCATGCAATAAATTTGGTAAAATAACATATACAATCATGGTTATATAAGATATTTATTGATAATATGTTATATCATTATTATGAAATATCCTATTTTTGATTTTTCTAAATGCAGTAGCTTATGGATTCTATGCAATATCTCACCATTTAAGTCCAGTATTTTTTATTAATTCAAAAAGCTATTGAGATATTTAAATTTATAGACATTCTTTAATCTGATAATCATATATGATAAAAAATATTGATTTTTTTTGTTACTGACTTTTAATATTAATTAATAAACCAAATTACTTATAAATTGTTTTCAAAACGTGATGAGTACTCTATATCCATATTTTTTTGAATTGCTCTATATGATTTAACATAATGTTAATGTGATTTGAAAGATTGAGACATTTTTGGTAGTCAAACATTGTATGACTTTCCAAGTATTTAACTACTTGATTATATATATTTCTTATATTGACGAAAATAATTCACTGCTCAAGATACTTTAAATTTTGAAGCCAAGAAGATAAAAATTTTAATTAGTTTAGATAAAAACTCTACTTTCATTTCAACATTATATTACATCATAGGGCGTGTTTAGGAAACTGCTTTCAACGTCTAGTGACAAAAAATGAAAAGTGAAATTGGAGCTAGTGCGCATGTCTAATTTCTCATCACCTACAACAATTTTTTTTTTCAAAGATACTATGAAATATGTCTTAGCTTAAATGACACAGAATGATAATTGATATATGTATATATATATGCAAGCTTAATAACATATTTAATTAAACATTTTTTTATATTTATGCTATAATTAAACTTTAATAAGTATTAAAAATCTGAGATATTTGTTTGCTTTTAAAATTATGAACTTAATTAATACAATTATTTCAATGAAATATATTTAAATGTAATTAGCCTTCATATATTATCTAGTGAAAAGAGAGAAAATATTGTTTATTAAAATGAAATTTTTGCTTCATTTCTTGATAGACAAGTTGATAAATAATTTGGAAAGCTTCTCAACTTGTCAAACAACTGTCAAAAGACAGGATTCTATTTTATGTAACATTTCTCATCCACCATCAGCAACTATTTTTAACAGATACTATCGCTTTCTCGAATCTATGATATAACAATTTATTTTAGTATCTTACTCAATAAGAGTAAATTTTATCAAAATGACATTCTTATGTAAAGTCTATATTTTTATGAGCTCAAATTCTGTCATATTATTTGAAAACCATGATAATGATTTTTAATAAGTTGGAAAGGTTATTAAATATAAGAAGTAATTCAATCCTGTTGCATTGTGGGAAAAGATAATATGTAAAACTACTTTCACTTTCTATTTTCACGTCAGTTTAATTACAATAGTAACGAATTTAATAAAGCCTGTCAATTTTCATGACGTTTGATGAGCTTGTTTAATGCTTTCATCGTTTTAGTTTTTTATATTATTCAATATATTTTTGTTAGTTTTTATTTTATTTTAATGCACAATAAAATATAATATTATTTTGCCTGAATTTGTGATGCTTGAAATGTTGTGTCTTCCGGAAGTATTATTAAATATTTCATATGTGTATTTACTGTTCTAAGGTAAAAAGTAAAATAAAATAGTTTTAAATATCAACTATAGGCTAAATAATCTCTGCAATATTCCTAAAAAAAAATCAATGACATAAATACATTACTTTATCAGTAGTCTGAAAAGAATGGTCTATAATTACTATTCTTTGTTTTATTCTTTAAGAAAAAAAAAAGCAATAGGCAGCAATTTACTAAATAATAATTAGATAGTTAATAACAAAAAATAATAATAGAATGGCTTTATTAATTGAAAGTTGAGAAGAAGTTTGAGTGTTGGATGTGACAGGAATGGAATTGATCTGAAAATCTTATCTTCCAAAGTCTGACACTCTGCCAACTGTGCTAAACCATATAGTACAAAATATTTAAATGTCTATTGCTCCAGAGTTCATAAGAAGTTTGAGAGCTGGATGTTCTAGCACTGGAATTAATTCTAGGACTCCAGATTCCAGAATCTGCACTTTTCCAATGTGCTAAACTGTACAGGGCATTGGATAATTAAATGAATTGTTTATAGCTTAGCTACCTTGAAAAAATACTAAATTTTCTTATAACTATAAAAAAATTCACTTTCACTCATTTGCATTCAATCCCAAGTCATTTGCATATACTGTTATGTCATAAGATTCTTTTTCTGTCTTATTATTTTGGGATAGTAAAATTGAAATAATTCTTAAATATACGTTGTTGTGATGAGTTTTGTTAAGACTGAGAGAAAAGTAATAGCAAAATAGAATGAATCAAAATCCTGTATATTTTTACTAATAGCTCATAACAATTAATGTATTGTGTAAAATGATTAGATAAAAACCAGTATAAAGCTCTCAATAATAACAGGTAATTTTATTTTTATGTCATACACTTTAAGAAACGATCAATTTTAGCAAATCACATTTCACACAAAACATTTAATCAATGTCTTTAAATCTGAATTATTGGTTTATATACATAAGAAGAATATCTGTATCTATATATTGTTGTTAAAAGCTATCTTTATTTCACTATGTTTTCAGTCCAGTTACAATTGCAGTTGATCACTTAAAGTATTCACTTAAGAATTAATTTTCTAATATAAAAAAAAATTGCATGTTTTAATTTTTATATTCATGTCTCATAATCTGTGATATCACTTAATGATATTAGAAAATTTATATTATCTTATAAAAATATCAGGCTAATACATATATGTGATTGTATACAAATTACAACTAAAAACATATAAACTTTAAAATCTTTTTTTTTTTGTAAAATGATTAAAATTCAATATTTTCATTTTTATTTTTACTTTAACTAGGGAGAAAAAATAAAAAAAGAGAGAAGTATAATTTTTTTGTAGAAAAAAAATGTGAAAAATTATTTCTGCCATTTTTAAAATTTAATTTAAAAATAATAGAGATAATTTTTTTATATTACGTGCTTTTATTGACAAAAAGAAATAAAATAATTGTTTCTTCAACCACAATTGGAGTTTTTAGATTTAACTTGAAATAAAAGCATTGGGTTTCCAAAAATTAATAAAAAATAGGGATTGACTTAATTAATTTCTGGACTCCCATGCTTTTATTTCATGTTAAATCTATAAACTTCAATTGTGGTCAAACAAACAATTATTTTATTTCTTTTTAGTACCCAGTCAATAAAAGAATTTAATATATATATAAAAAAATAATTTCTATTATTTTTATGTTTTTAGTATTGGAGCATTTATTGAAAATGTATAACTATATCATACTTTAAATTGACTGGGCACTTATAGTTGATATATATATCAGTAGATATTTCATTTTTTTTTAATAAAGTTAAAGAAAAAAAATTTAAACTGCTCCTCTTGTGACCATTATTTAGAGTAAATGAAAATTCTAAGGATAATTATCAACTGCAAAATGTGAAATTATTGAATATTTTTCACATTTTCTCCATTCTCTGTTTCACATCTATAAAGGTGTTATAACTTAGTTATATATCAATTTTCAAACAATTCTATTGAATTTAAATATATTAAACATCAATTTTAAATTTCATTTTAACTTGAAAAAGATCAAAAGTGATCAAAGAAACAGATTTTCTAACATCAATTAAAGTATTTAATAATAATAAGAGATTTTATTTATTGATATGTCAATTTCAAAACAGAATTTTACTTTTATTAATTAGAAAATGTTTTGATAAGTTTAATTTTGTTTTTAAACTTTCTACATGCAGGTAATTAAAAAATAATTTTATTGTTTTAATAACAAATCTATCATCCTCTTCTTATTCATTTGTTTTTAAAATTAGGAAATGTATAGGTACTTTCAGATTGAAAAAGATTATTTATTAAGTTAGTTGTTTTAACATAAATTCATTAGATTATTTAATGTAGAACTTTTATTAAGCCAAAAGTATATGCGCCATATTCTTTTAGTCATATGAACTTCTATTATCATGCCACAAAAATGGTGACTGGTTAGAAATTTAATTATTCTTTTAAGTAATCTAAGGAAGACATCAAGAAAAGTCAATGACAAGTTAATATTTAAAGAAAGGCAGTTCCACAATGGAATCTATTTGTCTAGCATGGAGAAAACTGTTTGATAAGTAATAATTACAAAATCCAAATACTAACACATAGTTGGAATCACATATACTATGTTAGAAGATACTCCACTGCCATTTTTTTATTCAAAAACTAAACAAAAAAAGGATCAAACAAAGATTGAATCAACACATTATAAAATAAAAATCTTTAGAATTTTAATAAACAAAAAATATTTTTATTTTAACATACATAATGAAGAATGCTCCGAACAGAATAAAGAAAAATACTGTAACATTTTTTTCTATTCTTTTCTTAAATATTTTTTTAATTTCAGTACCATTAATAATTTTGAATAAAAATAATTATGCTCATAAATCAGCTATAAGTTCAAAAAGAAAGAATCATTTATTAGAGAAATAATGAAATAAGAAAAGCATTTTCATACTACCATTGTTTAAACTTCTCAATTGACTAAAATTAAAATTTTGTTAAAAGATAATTTTTTTGTAAGGCATTGTGTTCATGGATAAAAAATATGAACCAGTAAAACATTTTGGTAAATATTATCATATTTTATCAAAAAGCTTTAAGTCTGTAAAAAGAGTTTCAAACTTTCTTATCCATTTTTTTTTAAAAATAAAGATTAGTTTTTGAATGAATGAGAGTGCATGAACACACACATGCTTTCTCAATTTATTATTAATAATGATATTATTTTTTTAAAATTTCTGCTCACACAATAATGTTAATTTGTATATGCATACTATAAGCATAAAATGCACCTGCATTGTATGTGTGTGTATATGTGTGTTGTTTTCAAAGTTTTTCAACAAAATTTGAACTATTATCCTCTAAATATGCTGGATGCAAGGTTCTGGTGGAGGGGAGAATAAAAAAATATAACTGGTACCATGATACCTCTGTATATTATTTTATTGATGATTAAATTATGATGATGTTTTTTCTAATGGGGATATGAAAAGCTGGTTAATCAGACAAACACAAAATCAAATATGTATGTTTTGATAAATAAATTTATTAAAAGAATTAAATAATATTATCTTCCAAAACATAAGTGGGCAAATATAAATATAAAATATTTATGATAAAGTAGATTGGTCATGAATAAAGATTATGTGATTATTTTTTCAAATCAACCTCTAATTTGTTTGACAATTATTTTAAATTTTATGAAATTTAAGTAATAAAAATTCATTCTCAGCAAATTAAATCTTTCTTTTCCATTTTTTTTTTTCTTGAAAGTTATTTTAGATGGAAATTTTTGATTTGTTCATTAAATTAACTAATTTATTATGAGATTGCTCTATCTTTATTTTGTCTACATTAATTATAATTGACAAGTTTATGCTTTACAATTGAAAATTCAGTATTATATAATTTATTTTAAAAAAGCATAGGAAATACAGCAAATTTAATTTGTAGTAAAAATTCAGAAATAAGCACATATATTTTAATTCTTATGTTATATAACATATATTTTAACCTTACATTTAATGATAAATGAAGCATAGAGAATATAGCATATATGGTGAACTTAAAATTTGTTATAAAAGTTATAATTCTAAATTCTAGCAGGTTATTATTAAAATAAAATCTTTGGCAGATTTATAATTTATTGTAGAAAGAATGCATAAATAAACATATATATTTAAACTTTAAATTCAATAGATGAAAAGTAGAATATATAGAAAATATGACAATTTTGGCATTAATTATCTATTAATAATAGAATGCAGAAAAACAACAGATATATAGAATTTTATTTATGGATACAAGTTTCCAAGTGAGCTTTCCCTCTATGCTTCACTCATATAATAAAGGTTACACATACGGTATTGATAAGGTTAAGGCTGGGAACCTAAATGAGTTCTCTACAACTCATTGTTGATGACATAGTACTAAGTAATTTTATGCATTAACCAACAACCTCCCCCCATTCTTTCCTTAAATAATTTTTTTTGTAGATCTGCCCAATTTTCACGAAAATCTATTGAAACTCTTGCAAAAAAACAATCTATAAAGTAAAGGAAACCAAAATACATAAGAAAAGTCTTAAAATATCTCTAATAATTTCATTCCTAGGAAAATTTTATTTAAAAGGATAGGTAGATCTAGAATGCATTATGAAAAAAAATTCTATCCCTCCCCCTATTATTTTTTTTATATCAACACAGATATTTTCATCTTTATAATATATATAAAATCCACTTTGTATTGAATATTTTAATATATTTGTATTTAGTTAAATATTGTTCTTTTTACATCGATTTCAAAACATTAGATATGCTTATTACATATTTATATTGACATTAAAATAATAGTTATGGTTTTTTAATTAAAATAATATATATAATGTAAATGATTTTAAGAAATAAAATTTGTAATGTATAAATTATTCTATATATATATATAAATTATTTATTAATCAATGTCTGTATTTCAATTATAATAAAATATATATAATTATTCAAAACAATACAATAATTAATACAGTAACAATATTTTAAACAAATATATACCAATTTAATAGAAGTACTTTCAACTATCTATGTAGTCGTTGTCAACTAGACTCAAATTGTATTAGAAAAAACCGTTACAAATGTAAACAAAAGTAATATGTCATACATCAATTTTCCCACAATTCATTAATTTTTATATTGGCTGCCTGTCTATTTATCAACTGTTGCTTTTCACTTTTTATTAACATAGCTTCTTTAATTTTGCGTTTATTATTATTTCTTTCAATACACAGAATTTTAACTTTATTAAAATCAAAATCAAAACCATAATTACATGTTACATTATGATCAAAAAATACTGATGGTGATACATCATCATTTCTAACATTCTCTTGTCTTGATTTTTGCACTCGTTTATATAATAACAAATGCTCCCTTGATCTTTTCTCCAATGTACATCGAGATTCCCCAATATATGCCTTTCCACAAACACATAGCCATTTATATATTGCACAACTTTGATTTAAAATACTACACCTATTTTTTGAATTATTTATTAATCTATTTAAATTAGGAGTAGTATAAAATGCAACTCGACATATATTTTTATATATCTGTTTTATAAATTTAACCTGTTCATTACAAATAAATGGTATTGATATCCAAGTATATTTTATTTTATCAATATCTATAGCATCTAAAATATTTCTATTATTATTAAACTTAGTAACAATATTATAAATTAATTTATGATCATATCCAACATTTAACAAATCCATAATAAATACATTTATGTTACTTATTTTATCAGAACTATATTTACATAATTTATTATTCCTAAATAAAAATGATTTTAAACTGGATAATTTATGTGCTATTGGCACATTTGAATACCAAGGAATATATCCTCTTTTTTCAATATCTTTTATTACCATACAATAATCTAATTTATTTTTATTACGTGTAACTTTAATATCTAAATACTGAATTGACTTTTTATCTTCAAAAGATTTACTCCATTTTAAACCTTCTAAACTATTTAATTCATTGAATAATACATTTATAATATCTAAACTTCCACAAATGAAAACATCATCAACATACCTGTAATAAATTTTAATACCTTGGCAATATATATTAGTATTAAGAATTATATCTTCATATCTTGATACCACAAAACTACATATTTGTGAAACTACAGGAAGTCCCATAGGCCATCCGTAATCCATTTTATAATAATTTTCATTAAATATAGCATATATATTTTTATCAATAAAATATAATACATCATTTACAAATTTTACTTTTTTAACATCAACTTTTTTTAACATTAAAGCATCTAATATAATTTTTATAGATTTTAATCTATCTATTGAACCGTACATCTCACATATATCAAATGTACAAATACTATCATTATTATTAATATTAATATTTTGAATTTTCTTTACAAAATCAAACGATGAATTAATATATATATGTAATACTAATCATATCTTTTTTTGGCAAAGATATTAACACTCCAAATATATAATAGATATACATAATCTTGTTATTTTAGGTTTAATTTATCATTAACAATTAATTATGCTCATTGTTAATTTATAAGTGAAATATTTTTTTTCTCAATTTTATAATAAAAATATATTTGAAATTAAAATTTTCAATATCAATATAATTATAATCGTTAATTTTTTTGGCAAGATAAAATACTTTTCAATATTTTTTCTTAAAGTTGTATCATAAGCTCTTCTCCTTTATAATAATTTTATCAATTTCATATTCTAAGAATCCACATCAGATAATGATTTCTTCAGTATGTTTCTTATATTTTAGTATCTAGTCAATAAAGATTCTTGTCTATTGATTATCTTCGATTTATACTTGTGTACCTAACTCATCTCTAAGCTTTAAACTTTATATTATTATTAGGAATTTTAGCTATATTTGAATTTATTACATTTTTTTAGTTTCCAAGCAATTTTTTTTAAGTACTTTTTTTTTTTCATTTTAAAATCTTTGTTTTATATTTGAATTAAATATGTATACTTAATTTTGATAAACTATATCAGGAGGCTATTAGCTTAGTGAAATTATGCTGGATGATTAAGGTAGAAATTTTTGGTTTATGTCTAAATGGAAGACAAACATAATGTACAAAAATAAAAACTTGCTATTTATTAAAGTCATCTTATGTCAACTTAAGATTTCTTGTACTGATTTTTTAAAAAAGAAAAAAATTTAAAAAATTATTAAATTGTGGTGATATCATAAGTCTAGTTAGTAGAAAAATCTATTTCCTAAATTTACATTTAAATAATTATGATAGTCCTGTAATACAAATGTAATGAATTAAAGTCAATATTAATATCATATATTCAATGAAAACATTAAAAATATTTGATATAACCTTAATATATTTTCAGTGGAACTCCGATTGCCTTTGACAGGGATCATTAGCAAAGAAATCATATGATTATATCAATATTTGTTTCACGTCTTAGTATTGCCTCTAATTTAAAATCTATATTTGTAACAATACTTTCATGAAATAAAAAATTTTGTATCAAAAAATATCAAAACATAAATAAAAGAACTCAACATATTAAATAACATAGTATTAGATATATATGTAATTTAGATGGAAGAAAATTGCATTTATACCCATGTACTATGGAAAGACACACCCATGTCAATAAATGTTTTAAAAGAATGGACTAATCCACATATTGTTAAAGCCTACTATTAAATAAACCAATGAATGTTGATTTATTTAATAGTAAGCTTATTGATATAAAGTGTTGTCCCATAATGCATGGTTGGAAGAATAGTTTTATTTCATCTAAATTACGCACACAAATATATTTATATATAGTTCTTCTAAATTTAATAATAATTTTATAATTATTTTCTTCTATTTTTATTTACACAAACTGATGCTACTTGGTCTAAATTAACATAATGTATTCTATTCAATGAATTATTTCTAGTTTAAATAAAAGTCTTTCAATTAAATTGGACCATGACTATTATCTAGTTTTAAATGTTAAATGTTTTTAAAAAATTAAATGTACCACATACACTCTATAAAATAACATTTTGAGTGGTATTATTTCTTCTCTCTTTTTCAGATGTTGCTGGCCTGATTAGAGACAATACTATCAAAGAAATAAAACTTGTGGTCTTTAAATCATAAAAACTTTATAAATTTTAATAACATCAATGTAGATTATTTTAATTCCTATAAATTTTAAGACCTTAAGGTGTTTTATGATCAATAAATTCTAACACCTGAGGAATTTAAATTTATTACATCTTTAAATAAATTATAAATGATTCATTTTTTGATTGAGATTAATATAAATTTTTAACATGTAAAAAAAACTTTTGCATAAAGGTTATGGAGAGCTGATTACAAGTTAACAATGTTGTAATTAAGAAAAATATTTTTTATCATCTTTTGATCTGTATAATATAAGTTCATTTTTTCAATTGTAAAATCTATTGATAGCACTAGAAAAGCCAGTGCTTATTAAAAAGAAGTTTTCATGCATAAATGAAAAGTTTAAATTTTGTGAATACTGAATTTAAAATGATGCATTAATCAACTAGTGTATTGGGTTAAAAACAACAGTGAGCAGAATTTTTTAAAATACTTATTTATGAAAATCTTTCCCATTTCTACAATGTTTTCTTTTAAGGATAAGGTTATTGAGTGGTTTCCAAACATTATGAGTTATCACACTTAGTTGATTTATAATATTTGCCATTGAGGTAGCTTCTTTAAATTTTCTTCTTTTTACTTTTTTTTGCCTGCTATTTTTTACACAAGATTTCTTTCCAATCATGTCCTTTCACATTCACATGGTATTCTATGAATATAGTTATAGTTTTTAAGCATTTCAAATTTAGGTTTTATAGTTAGAATTCTTTGTGTATGCTATGATTTTGAAAACATCTTGATAATATACTGATTCTATATTTTCTTAATATTTCTGCATTTCTTATATATATTGTCACACGAAAATGTCGGTTATTTTTTGGTATTTCCTTTTTACTGTATATTTAAAGGCTTTATTTTTAAGATAATAGCTGATGAAAATCCACTTTTCATTAGAGGTTTTTCTATGTTGGATTTTTCTTTTCTCAAGTCACTAGAAATTCATCTTGCCAAAACTTGTCAAGATTTATTTTCAAAGTTTTTAACCCTTTGGAATACAAGACAATGTCCTTTGCCAGGATTCTAAGCACTAATTTAAGAACATAAAAATTGATAGTACTTCCATACAGCAATATTTGATGTGGAAAATTTATTCACAAATGTACCATGTAAAGAAGCATTCTCTATTGTAAAGAAAAAATGTAATAGCAATAACAGCTTATGAACCAAAGCAACTATTCCCATTGTTATCATATTGGAACTATTAATATTCTGCATAACAACAACATATTTAACACAACATTGAATTCTTCTAATAAAATCAAGGGATTGGTTATGGATTCACCACTGACACCCCTGATTACAATATTTACATGAACCAAGTTTTAAAACCACAGTTACAAATGCTATTCCCTATCCACCTAAAGTTTGGCTTCACTTTGTTGATGATACATTAGTGGTATGGACACATGGTGGAGCACTACTACAACTGTTTGGAAACATATCAACAACATATCCCCTTCAATTAAATTTACAATAGAACCAGAACAAGAACAAAAATTGGCACTCTTAAATATCCTTGTGACAAGATTTTATCAGGGCAAAATCACAATTATAGTTTACACAAAACCCGTGCACATAAAAAAAATACTCAGCATATATGTCCAATCATACCAGAAACATAAAACATGGAATTATACTATTACTACATAACAGAACAAAAGAAGTTTGTTCAGAAACTAGTAATTTGGAAAAAAATAAATCTACATAGAATAAACTCTCATGAAGAATGGTTATCCATCAGCTGTCATTAAAAAAACTTTAAATAGATAACAAAAATAAACATCATAAACAAAAACAATTATTGGTACTATAGAGTATCATATATACCAGGAAGAGAAGACAAACTAAAAAAAAATGTGTAATCAATATAATATTATAACATCTTTCCAGAGCCATACCACACTATGAGGAAATCTAATATCTCCAAAGCCTAAATTTGAAATGTTGAAAAACAAAAACTGCATCTATGAAATATCAAGTGAATGAAGAAGGATATATATTGGTTAGACCACTCACTCATCGAAAAATGATTGAAAGAGCATAAGCTGATGATTAGAAAATAGAAAACAGATGTGTCTAAAATAGAAGACTATGTATGTACTAATGAGCATTATATTTGATTGGGAAAATATAAAAATATTGGAGAGAAAAATACAAAGAAGAAAATTCAAAGAAGCTGCTTATATGACAATGGCAATTAACCCCCATAATTCAATCTAGTAGAACAATTCACAATGTGTGGAAAACACCAATTAACTTTGCTCTTAGGAAAGAGTGGAGAAATCAGGATTAACCTCTCATAGATAAGTATATGAATTTTTTTTACTAAGCATTGTCTTTGGCAGAATGGCTCAGTTGGCTAGAATGTTGTATTAAAATTCAGTACTTAAGAATCTAAATATTCAGATTCTATTCCTATGCTAATTATGCCATGGATAGTCCAGCAACACCTGAAGAAGAGAGGAAAACAATGTCACCCAAAATGTTTATATACTAGCCTGTGTGCTATTACTAATAATCAAATATAATTGGAAAATTTAAATAAAGTTTAAAATTATTTCTAAAGGTTCTTAATATTTACTGTTAGATGATGAAAATAGATTAACATATAAGTACATTTAAAATGTCACCTTCACAAACATTCAGGTAAATGTACAAACAATATATATCTTTTAATCAAATGTACAATAGAAACAAACTAGAGTGAAACTGTCATTTTTAGAATGTTCTTCTAATAAGACTATTGTTTATAGAAACCTTTATACACAGAAAAATACTTAGCATATTCATATAATTGTAACATAAATAGAAGTTAAAGTATCAGTGCTGACCAGAGTAAAAAAAAATGAAATAAAAAAAATTCCATCATAAAAAAACTGTCTTGAATAAAAGTTATCCAGCTGTTATTATTTTAAAAATTTTTAAATAGGTAACAAGAAGAAACATAAAAAAAAAAAAGATAAATATTGTAGTGTATCCACACATATCAGGAAATTACAGACAAATTTTAAAAAATTAAAGACAGTATAATATCAAAAAAGTACACAGCCAGGAATTTTAACCTTTACCAAATCTAAACTTGAAATGTTGAAAGACAAGAATTGTATTTATAAAATGCCACATGAATGTGGAAGGATATATACCGCTAAAACTAACTAACAATTGAAAAATGGATAAAAGAATTTAAGTAATAATTAGAGAAAAAAGACAGATGTGTCTAATATAGAAAACTATGCATATAAAAATATAGTCCATAAAAACCAATATTTATCAAATATAGATCCAACCAATTTTCTTTAAAAAACTTGTTCTTTATTAAACTATATAAAATTTACATTCAATACGCAACGTTTCGTATTGAATGTAAATTTTATATAGTTTAATAAAGAACAAGTTTTTTAAAGAAAATTGGTTGGATCTATATTTGATAAATATTGGTTTTTATGGACTATATTTTTAATGGACTATATTTTTTTAAAGAAAAGAAGAAACATTTTTTCGGATTTTTAAATTTACAAACTATGCATGTGCCAGTGAACTTAAATTCACCTTGGAAAAGACAAAATATTTGAAGAGAAAGAACAATAAATAAATAAAAAAGCTGCTCATGTGTTGATTGTAAATAAATATATAAGTCTAATATAAAAATCCATAAAATTTGGAAATCAATCATTAACTTTGATTTAAAAAAAAAAAAATGGAGAAATCGGGGGACTTTCATAAATAAATATACAAAATTTCTACTGATTATTACATATAATGAAATAATTACTTAGTTAAACATGACTTTAAATTCAGTTTTCAAGAATATACAGATCACCGGTTCAATTTCCATGCTGATATTGCCACTGCTTAGACCAACAACACATCAAGAAGAAAGAAAATAATATTACTCAAAATGTTAGGTTTTATACTAACTTGAATTAGCAGTTAAATGTATTTTAGAAAAAGTATAAATAAAGTTAACATTTTAAAAGAAACATTTAACAATTCGATTAGAAAGTAAAATTACTGAGTAAAGTTAGTGACCACATTGAAACATCAAATATGTATCCTTATTTTTAAATTAAACTATTTCAATTACTGCATGTATTTAAATGGGAAAATTGCTCTCTGGTTTCAAAACAAACAGTGGGGAAATAGTATAAAAAATTTCTGTTACAAGAAGCTTTAAGTATAGTCAATAGTTTTAATTAAATAATTTCAACTTTATTTATGGAGTTTTTTGTAAACAATTCTCTTTTATCTATAAAATATTTGAATGTCCATATAATGTAATGGTATGAGTTGATATTATTGGCTGAGTCACCATTTGTATCTGTGTGGAACAATCATATTCAGCAATCTCTATTTCATTGTATGCAATAAGAGCAAAAAAGAAACAAATAAGCAAATAATGATCAGGTCAGATATAAGTAAAATGGTAATAAATAATAGACATATTGACTATAGAAAATAATCATTATTAGTCATCCTTTGTGACTGAATTTTAAAAAGGTGTATTATAAAATCTTAGGCTGATTACCATCAAACTAAGGTCAATCATAACACATAATATTATAAAAGAGTAATCATCAATATTATTTTGCTATATATACATATCTGAATAGTAAAATAACTATAAAATTAATTATCTATCAAAATGCTGGAATCAATATCATCATGAAACAAATAAAGTATGTGAAATTTAACTATGATCTTTATTACTTTTGTTAGTGTAAAGATATCCTGATATCTCAAAGTTCTTGGTAACTATGTGCATACATATATTAATTAATCTGAAATTAAACAACCTCATTGGAATAACCTAAAATAATGATTAATAAATTTTACTGATCAAGTAGAAGTAATAATATAAAAAAAGAAGGTTTGATAAATGTAATACAAATAAATCATTTTGATTTTAACTAATATCAAAAAATATTTTTTTACATTGGAAAAACAAATCAATAAATGTGTAACATTGTTTAAATTGTAGCTAATTAACATAGATAAATTGTAAAAGTCATTAATAAATGTATATGAATCTGATAATACAAAAATTCCAATTATTAATTGTTATACACTAAGTTTTTAAGATCAAATCATTTATTAATAAATATATTACACACATATATGTTCACACAAAATATTTAAATTCTTAATAATTATTTACTAAATCTATAGGCTAATAATATTCTACTTTATATATATATATTGTACCATCCTGGATTAAGTTTAAGTGACCATTATTATATAAAATATTATTGTCATGATTTTATATATTAGCAGATATTTGAAGTTGTCAAGTGATGTTTATGCTAATTTTGAAGTTATTATAGACACACCCAAATACAAAGTAATAATTTATACTTTATTTACTTTTTTAAATAAAATAAAATTAAATTTACCACATTAAATTTAATATCTCACTATAAAGTTATTCATAGGTTTAAAAATGTATATTTTAATAAAGATTACAGTAATGTTTTGTCTATCCATACATTTTAAAAACCAATAGGGTTAGATAAGTAAATAACCAATAATATTATAAATGTGTATGATTCTATGTACACATGCATATTTAAATTGCTGTGCATATTTTTTAAAATCATATATAAATTTAACAGTAATGTTAATATAATAATCTTTTTGTAAAACAAGCAAATGTATTTTATTTTGAAGAAGAAATTTAAAATTATTATTATTATTATTTTATTTTGAAATGTTATCTTTTTTATTATTATTATTATTATTATTATTATTATTATTATTATTATTATTATTATTATTATTATTATTATTATTATTATTATTATTATTATTATTATTATTATTATTATTATTATTATTATTATTATTATTATTATTATTATTATTATTATTATTATTAAGAAATTTAAAATTATTATTATTATTATTTTATTTTGAAATGTTATCTTTTTAAAAAATTTAAAAGAAAGACATAGTGTTTGTAACATTAGTTTATAAAAGAATTCTAGTATAGAGAAATTATTTTTTAAGTAAAAGGTATACATTTTGAGTTCATCATTATTGACTTTATCTAAGTCATGGCTTCAATATTGCATCAATTAATAAAGGATATAAATTGTCCATGATTTAACTTGGGACATTTACTTGTTTGTCTTCTCTTTCCCCCTTCTCTCTCTATATATATATATATATGTTAATTCTAATGTTTTCACAGATAAAAGATGTCATATTATTATTACTATTTGCGGGATATTCTGTGTAGTGAAAAAGCTAAATGCTGACGTTTCAGTACAATATCAAGTACCTTCCTCAGAGCATCCTCTTTGCTCTGAGGAAGGTACTTGATATTGTACTGAAACGTCAGCATTTAGCTTTTTCACTACACGGAATATCCCGCAAATAGTAATAATAATATGACATATATATATTATATTGATTATTTCAATTAATGTATTGCATTTTCACAGTAAATAAATATTTTTAAAGTGATATATATATATTTAAATGTTTTAAGTAAAACAAATAATGGAAAGCTAAACAGAAAAGTTGACATTTATTTCAAGGGACAGACTTAGTCTTAAACAGGAACATAAAATAATAACTAAGAAAATGGAATTTGTTATTGGGGCATAAGAAAAGAAAATATTTAAAATGCTGCAAAGTTTTAGCCATATAAATTAATATTTATATATATATCTAAGTGTATGCCAACAAATCAATAATTTACCAAGGGTAATAATAACAATAATTTACTGAATGAAGTAATTACATTTTAAAAAATACTGAAAGCTGAACTATGTGAATTCATTTATATGTGCTCTATTGCATGCCAACAAATAAATAAATTTGCTAATGATTGTATCTTCAAATGAAATAATTATGAATTTGAGATAACCACTAATCATTTTAAAAGGGTAGATAGTATTTGTTACTCAACATGAACTACAATGAGGATATTGTGAAACATTACAGATTATTTTGGTTAAACAAACTATGGATACTTTAAAAAAACAAGTTTCTGGAGTTGTTATATTTTAAAATATCATTTCACAGATATTTTTTGTGAATTTTTTCCTTCTGAACTTAATAAAAATATGCTTTAAAGACTGGAGAACTCTTGATGTATAAACACTAATTAATGTTCAAGCAGATTGTATTATTATTTATTTATGTAATTATTATTTATGTTAAGATTGCACTTGTTTTAAAAGGTCATTTAATATATATATATATATATATATATATATATATATATATATGAATGAACATATAGGTAAATAATTAACCAAAAGAAAATTTTACTAATTGATCCTAAATTTATATTTAAACAATAATAATAATTTTTATTTACTAACTTGTTTTGTTTTCAGATAAATAGTCAGTAGGCAAACTAAAACAAATTATATATATATATATAAAATAAATAAAATGTCCATTAATTAAAAAACAAAATTGTAATTATAATTGAAATAATAAATTTAACGGTTTACAAACTATTACAAACAATCATTAAATCTACAGAAGTACTTTCAGTTAATTTCTTAAACCTGCCTCAACTGCCATTAAATTAAAAAAAAAAGCAGAAACAAACATAATCAATTCAAATTCCACAAATCTCACTTTTTTTTAATTTAATGGCAGTTGAGGCAGGTTTAAGAAATTAACCGAAAGTACTTCTGTGGATTTAAGGATTGCTTGTAATAGTTTGTAAACCATTAAATTTATTATTTCAATTATAATATATATATATATATATATATTGAAATAATATATATATATTCAAATTTAGAAAAATATATATATATATATATATTTGTGCCATTACAATTTAGTCAGTAGCTAAATTTGTAGTAATGTGCATGAAAGAAAATGTGTAACAAAATCATCATCACATTTTTATATAGCAAAGGAAGCTGTAGGGCACCCAAGTTTAAACCCTTAAGGCAGAAAGAGAGTGGGACAACAGTTATATTCTTTATTTGTTTGTGTGTTGATAAAAAAACTCAAAAAGAGTAATACACACAGTTAATTATTCAGTTATTCAATAATCAATTTGTTAAATAAAGTTACAAAACATATATAGGCAATGTGTGTTAACAAAGCTAGTTAGTCATTTGTATGTATTAAATATTAACTTTCTTTAAAACTAACCTGTGCTTGATCAATTCTAATATCTTATTCTGTTTCTATTTTATTTTTTCTATAATTGTAATTTGAATTGAAAAAGTTACAGATTTAATTTTAAATATTAGGGTTATAATTTTTAAACTAGCATTCATATTATTTTAATGGACAGTTTATGAATGATTTGAAATGATAAAGTATGTGTGTACATTACTTACAGAAATTTACATTTATTATATATTGAAAAGAAGAAGGGTTAAATCTGTCAAATTATTTTTTTTTACAATTTTGTGTTAAGGGAGAAAATTTGTTAAATTAGATATATTTTTGTAACAATTTTGTTTTTATAAATGATTGTTTGTCATTTTGTAGTTTAAGCTTGGTGAGAACTCTAATTTTGAAATTGTTTCATCCTAAGATCAAAAGAAAGAAGCTCCAATTTTAGATGTTACAGATATACATGAGGAAAAGGGATTAAGACTTTTTTTTTTCGAGACAAAAATTTGTCTGAAAAACAGGTGTATGATTTTTTTTAAATGTTCCTAAAAAAAGATTGCACTCTCCAGCTAAAAATGAATTGGTCAAAAATAGAAATAAAAATTGGATATAAAAGCAGTCTGGAAAATCAGTTGATATTATAGAGAATTTTAAAAATATTGAAACTAAAAGGACAAACATTTTTAACTCTACAAAAATCTCAATCAAAAATCATTTTTTATTATTAAATTTTTTTTTGAGAATTAAAGATATAAGGATGGTGGGGTAAGAAAAATTAGTATGTATCTCGTCTGTAGACCAGACTATCCAAACAGCACATCATATAGGAAAGAAAAGATGTCTTGTCTGAAAAATAATATTCTACACCTTTCAACTGATGGAGAGAAATAAGATGTTTTTAAATAGAAAGAAGAAAACATTCACCTGCATTTGAAGGTGGTCAGGAAAAAAGAGTAATCTATTGATAAATATTAAATCATCAAGTCCAATTAATTGTTCCAGTAACTGAGTTTAAACTCAAGAAAAATTATAAATGTGAAAACAACTGCTGTACTTCATCCACTAAAAGAATCATGCTTGACAGGAAGAGAAAAAGAGTTAATATAATGATTTCCAAATTGTCCACTAAAGCAAATAACCTCAATGGAATCATCATCATCAAATAATTATACACCTCAAGAAAGAGATTGTTCCAAAGAAAAACGGAAATGGTAGCTGCAAAAGTATAGACCTTAAACAAGGTAAATTTGACTCATTGGAAGTCGCTACAAAGAATAGAACTGGTAATATAAATTTTTCTTTATATATTTTCTTTATAATATCAGAGACTTAGTAAAATTTTAGCAACAGAGTGGTATATTTTTGTTTAAAGAACTTTTAAAACAACCAAGATCAATTGCAACCCAGAATTTCTTAATAATGATAAACATAAGCTTCATTAATGATTTTATATGTACTAAAATTATGATTGTCTATTAACTTAAAGTTATGAAATATTATTAATATGTAACATATTTTTTTTTGTTATTGTTATTTTGTTTTAAATAATATTTTTGTTATTATGGGGATAAAAAATGCACCTACATAATAATTTAATACTTGTTGCATATATGTAACTGTGTGTGACTGTAAAACAATAGGCCATATTAAGAATATTAGAGTTTTATGTTTTAAGTTAAAGTATAGCATTGCAGAGCGTAGAAGGGAGGGGGAGAAAAATAATTTAAAACTTGTTCTGGAAATCTTGCTCTTTCACTTCTACAAACATTTATTTTTTATCATTTTACTTTCCATATTAGATTTATAAAGGTATGTGTGCAAAAGAGAAAAGAGAAAAAAAAGAGTGTTTATTTTTTTTTGAAGTATTTTTTTGTGGAGTGAAAATCATGGTCAATATGACATCCAATTTAATATACCAGTTACAGGAAAGGGGGAAGAATTTAAAATTAATGTTATGATTTTAAAACAGTCGATTATGATTATTGTAGTTATTGTTAATATCAATTTTCATGTAGATATAGAAATTTTTATGTATATGTTAGAAATGCAGTAATAAATATTAGTTTATTTTATTAAACGAGGCATATATATTTTATTAAGAGTAGTCTTTATTAAGTGTGATCATTCATCATCAAGGTGAATATTAGCTATTTAAGTTCCAATTAGATATACTAAAATTAAGCAATAGTTATGAATTTCTTTATAAAACTTAGGTTTATGATTAGGCTTAGTCCTAAAGCTGTGGTTAACCATTGTCGTTATCATTATCATCATTGTCATGATCACGTTGTAATTAATGGGATAGATAAATGTTTAAAGGCCATAGATAAATAAATAATTTCATGGTATTTGATTGACATTTGGGAATAATTGTAATAACCACCATTCCACCATCTATTTTATGCAAGGATGATAATCTGAGCTAGTAAAACTTATAAAAAAATATTGAAATGCATTTATTATGTTAGGATCTAGGAAATGATTTATGTCTAATGAATTTTATATACTCCACTTTAGTTTAAAGATGTTTTATGTTTACCTAAATATTAGTGCATACAGTGATATGGATCTAAAAGCAAAATCCTCCATTTTTATTAGAAATAAAGTACCAAAAAGGGATTCAAACTCGGTACATGTGAAAAGGTTATAAGATATAACTGTGTCTAGATTCAGATAATCTAGTGGCACCCTGCTAAACCATATTCACTTGTTATTTATTTAAATATGTACTTGACATCAAGCCAAGAGATGAAAGTGAATAAAATCTACCATCTGTATACCTGAGAAGATATTTTATTGAGTTACCAGTGTACTCACCCACTTGATGTTATTTCCTGAGTTATAATAGTTTGTTCTTAATAATTGTTTATGGTTTCTGCTTGTTTATTGATGATACAATGCCTGCCTAACCAGAGTTTGAAATAGGCCAGACACCTTAAATGACTAGTCTCCAAGCATTATTGTTTATAATTATTGATATTGTGATATCTTTAGAAATCTAATTATAGAAATATGCTTCATTTATTCCTACTCATCATTTTAATATTTTTGTTCCATGACTATTATAGCTACTATCCAGGAGTATGTTTCATTTAATCCAATAATATTTTAAATATTGTAATCTTATATATTATAGACTACTCAGGTATGGTAGTATTTATATTTGAATTTTTTTGAGCAAGTTACAATGGATCTTTGATCATTTTATTTATATTTGAATTCTTTTCTACCTTTATTTAAGTTACATTGAACTAATTTCTTATGATCATCCTTATTTTAGTTACAATATATATATATATATATATATATTAACTATTGGAGTCAACAAATAAGTAATATTTTCTTTATGGTTTTAAAAATATGTAATGTTCAAGCATGACCTTACAGTTCAAACAGATATATTAGTTTAAACTATTAAAGCATATTCATTTATATCTTATTATTAATTCTGTAAATACAATTATTGTTATTTATTAATTTAAGTCAGTAGACTTATTTAAATTAATAGATATATGAAATAGAAATAATAACTTAGCATCTCATAGCAAACATAAACATATAAAATTTAATTAACAAAATAATATAAATTTTATTTTTGTACTAGATAGAATACAGTAATTATTAAAAGTCAATCTAAGGTTTTATGAACATCAATTGGTATAAAAAGTTAATTAACAAACTATTTTTAATAAAATTTTATATAATCATCAAGCTTAAATAATTGTATTCATTCTTTAATATAGTATAAATTTTAATACATAATAATAAAAGGATTGTTTATGAAAGAATATTAATATAATATATTAATTCATATACTTGCTATAAATTTTTGAATACATTATTTTATATTGTGAATACAATATTGGCATTCATTCAGTTGTTTTTTTATTTAATATGTGAGTAATGCTGATATATTTTAAACTTATTTGAATATAGATTTTGGATTATTTTATTAGTAGAACTTAAATAAAATTATTACTTAAATTTATTCTACTGCAGATTTGGTTTGTTCAATTTGAGTAATTCTATTAATTTTAGCTAACCTATTTATATTGTTACAAATTTGGCATTGTACAACTTATACTAATTCATGAGGCATATAAAAGTAAATATTCATATATGATAAATTTATTCCATTATCGATTTTAGTATTTATATGTGTTGGTACTTTATTATAATAAATACATTAATTAACTCTTTCTTCATTTTGTACTGTTACATATTTGACTTGTCCAAAGACTTGGGGCATTAACAAGGGATACTAGTATAGATTTGGTATCTAAAGTTTGGGCATGTAACAGAGTCTCTTTCTTTTGTTCATTTTTATACCACTACACATTTGGTGTCTCAATTCATGAGGCATAATAAAACCTCTTTCATTACCTTCATTTTTATACCATTACAGTATATAGTAAATGATACAAAAATAATATTTTAATCATTAATTTTTAATTTTCTTTCACCTATAAACCAAATTATTTTCACATTCTAATTATAAAACATAAAAATATATTGACTTAATCCCAAAGCTTATAATTTTTATCAACTTAAAAACACATTTAATATTTTTTTCTAATTTTAAAATAAATCCTTTATAAATGACTTCCACTGACAGTTATTTTTTACTTTCTTGCTAAAGACTGTTTTCAGTTGGATAATTTATTCAATTCATTCAAAATTTGTTTACTTTTAAAATAAATTTGTACTACACAGATTAAATATTTTCTTTGAGACAATAAATAAAAAATAGATTTCTCTTAACACCGTTATTGTTTGAAATAATATGCCAATAATAATGTTTATTTTTACTTAAATCAATTTCTTTTGTCAATGCCTCATATGTATGTCAAAATATCAGTGGCACCATAAGGAATGCTTTATAATTAACTTGTTAGTGTTTTCACATGTATAAATTATATACATTTCTAAAGATTAGATTGGTTTTTCATATAGATTGCATGTTTTTGTTAAGAGATGGACACAGAAAATGCTGGTGAGAGTCAATCCAATTCAGCTTCCACAATCTCTAAACTTAAAAAAATAAAGCAAGAAATGTTTCCTATACATATGTAGGGCTACCAGAAATCACAGAGAAAACATCCCATTATACATCTCCAGAAGCATAAATTAACCCAATGTGGAGTCCTGCAGCAATTGCTCATCTCTTGATATTATCTATCTACAATATCCTATTTAACCAAACTGGACCCATTATTATAGTAAATATTATGGAATTTGTAAACAAAGGATTAAGTAAAAAAAATCTTCTTTAATTAATAAAAAACCAGGTCATAACTATAATTAATTTTTTTTTATTAATCCTTTAAGCAAAAATATATTATAATTTGCACTATAATTACATGTGCATTACAAAAAAAAATCTTGTTTTGACAAAGTTACATTTTTTTTTATTATATGAAAATTTTTTAGATTTTTATCAAAATTAGAAATAAGTCAATAAAAATATTTGTATCAATTAGATAACATTTTTTATGTTTAATTTTAAATAATTTACAGTACTTCATAATATTAAGAAATACTGTTACTAAATAAATCAATATTGTCAAGCATTGTTATCAGAGAGATAATCGCAGCTGCCTTGCAAGCAAGTAGTTGGTTGCAGACGGGTGTGGGTTTACCTCCTGGCCAATGCTATGACATATGAAAAAAAAATCAATCAATATTTAAGCCGTCCATATTTTAAATAATTATGTAAATAAATTTTGTCTGTGTCCATTTCTCTTTTTTTTTTAAGATTTAAATATATATGCACACACACCATCAATGTTTTTCATGGTTACACATTTAGTGTGCTGTGTGCCATGAGAATTAATCAAGCCCAATATATATATATATATGGTGCACCACACAGAAATTATATTTGTCTTGATATATTTAAATAAAAGACATTTACAATAGAAAATAATTATTAATTTCATTAATATTCACTAATACTAGTGCAACACATGTATGGGTGTGCATATAATTATCATTAGTCACTATGTTACAATTATTTGCTATTTTGGACACCACTATTATATAAGGTAAGAATATTAAATATTACATATTACTTGACATGTATATAATGCACTAGATTATCACCCTCTTTGTATTACACAAGTTTAATCACTGGTAAACATATAATATGCTTGTGTAGAAATATGTGCAACTGATAAAGGTCATTCAAGTTTTTTTTATCATGCAATATTTTTTAAATTCCAAATATCATAAACTTTTTATTGTGTAAAAATGTTAAGCCACCCATTTTTATTATACATAGGCAAATAGTCTTCACTCATTGAGTTATATAGAGACTTGAAACATATGAGTTTCCATGGCAGTATACATAATTTAATATTCTTATACAGAGTAATAAATATGATTTGTTATATTAGAAACTGTGAATTTAATTGCAGTCAAAAATTGATATATATCATGGTTAACCTATCAATTCTTACATCACAGTTTCACATTAGGTACACCTAATTCTGATTTTACATTAATGTTTTTTGCATGATTTTGAAATAACATAAGTTTAAAAAAATATACATTTCTCCTTCTACATGAGTTGTTTTAAAATAACAAGATCTTAAAAAAATAGTACTTTGGTATTAGAAATGCTGTGACATATTCATGATTGGGATAAAGAAATGAATGTTATTGTGTGGAAGACTGAAAAAATCATCTTACATTCTCAAAGTAATTCTTAGATTGTCTTAAGCATTGTTATTAAACTTTTTTTAATTCTAAATAATTTCATGTAAGTAATATAAAATAATTTATTTTCCCTTCTAAAAGATTAATACATTGTACAGGCTTAAACCTGCATTTATATATGTAATATATGCGGGGTTCAAACTCAGACTTTCAGATTGTAAATATTTTTAATTAGGTTTTTATTGACAGATTTGTTTCTAAAGTCGAGTTCATCATGATTACATCACAAAATTAAAAAAAAATAATTATGTCTGCTATTATCATCTAATTTAAAAAAAAAAAAGTTTCACCTCTTTATTTCTCATTATTTTAAAAACAAAAAATCCATTTTTTGGCAATATTTCTGCAAATGGAGAAATTGGTTTGTCTGTATTGTAATGTTTTTGTCATTTTGTTTTGAAAGGGAAGTACCTTTATGGTATTGATGTTTTGTTTGCATTTTGACATTTAGTTTTTAAAAATAATTCCTTGTCAATATTGATGTTTAAAAAAATAATTTTGTTTAAATTTAACTGATTAATTTATTTAAATTTATATTTATTCATTTTATCAAAAATCAATTGATGGTAAGTTATACATTGCAAGTTTTAGTAATAGCAATGGTATTCCAATCATGTGCAAATGTATGCATTTATTGTCAGTTAGTGACAGAAAATAAAATCTTGAATACTTTTCTGTTTTACTACAAGCAAGTTATACCCCGTATTTTTGATAAATGTACAGTTCTGGGGCCCTACAATTTCTCTTTTTGAATATATTAGTTGTTAAATTAAAAAAAAAAAAAGTTAAATAAAATAAAACGATTAAATTGCATTAATAATCTTTATTTCAATTTTTTACTTATAATGTGGAAGGGAAAATACGGCTTGTGTTTGAAAGTAAAATCATTTTCAAGTCTTTTTATTTTTCAGATGAAATATATGTTCTTATAACTCATTTTTTTATTTATGTTTAATGTGTATGAAATCAAATTTGATAGCATACAAAAAATATAACATTCTAACAAAATTTTTCATATGGTTTATTTAATTATTTTCATTGATTTCTTATGTCTGAAACCAATCTCCTTATTTTTCATATATAGAATGTATTTTTTTACACAAATTTCTTTTGCATGTAATTTTTGAGAACCAATCTGCCATGTAAAAAGAAATTAGGGTATATCAAATCTATATCTGTAGCATCATATTAGGTTAAACACAATACGTATGTACATTTGATTATGAATTAATTGAAACAAACTTGTTTTCTGATCAGTGAGAAATACGTTCTTTTCAATTGCTAATTATTACATACATACATTATCATTTTTTATTAGGTATTTTAATATAAATAGAAATTGACTTACCTTATATGAAATCTATATGATATTATATTGATATTAAAAGATTAAACACAATATATTTAAATGTTACCATTTAACAGGTCACATTTGCGATACATATACAATATTGGATTATCTTGACTCATGGGAAGACCTAGGTGTTTCTATCTTTACTCATTTGAAGAATGAAGATTGTCCACAAAGTATATGTATAGTAAACAGATAAAGAATCTACAATTGTGATATATGAAATTCAGGATAGGAATACAATGATAAAAAATTGAACAATCTGATCAATTGCACATATTTTTTACAATGCTATAATTAATTATTTTATTTATCACTATAAAATGTTAAAGCGATGAAAAAAATCAATTTATATATCTACAATTTTTAAATCTTATTCAAAGTTATTATCCGTATGCATATGTGTGCATAGACTTTTATACAAGCATTTATTTATTTATTTGTTAAAGGCAAATTCACTAATTAATTCCCTACAATGCTATCAATAAACTCAAGGCTTTACTTCATCGTACTTGTTTATTATTCTTGATCTAAATACATATCTTATTTTTATGAAAAATTATACTGTCAATCTTCTTATATTGCTTTTCTAAACACACACGCATGTATATTATTTGCAATTTGATTAATCAACTTTGTTCATATATTTAAGCACATATTTACATATATCTTAAATATATATATTCGATTACACTTAGATATATTAAAGACTTTAATTGATAAAAAAAAAATTATTTATATGATTGCACGGAAATTCCCATTTATATTTACATTTATGTGTAATAATTTTAAATTATAATAATTGTATAAATAAATAATTATAATATATAATTTATATAAAAGTGCTTTCTATAATCTAAATTATAATCATTCCAAATGAGTTAATGCAGATGGGAAATAGATATCACGTGATTTTTTAGGAAATAATGTGTGAAAGATTATTCTTATCCAAGTAATCAAAAGCATTTTTATAAAAATTATATATTATTATTATTACTTATTTGTACCGTCATTATAATTTAAATAATTATATATTAATTCATTAATATATATATTTCAAGAGTTTTAGATTTTTGTTCGATTTTGAATACAATAAGTCGTTTTTAACTTAACTATTCATCATCATCAACATTGTTTTCAACCATTATCGGTCAACTGCAGGATGGTCTTGCCAAGTTCAATTCATCTTTTCCAATCTCTACCCTCTCTTCTCTACATCACACCATAACACTTTCTTATTTCATCCACCCATCTCATATGTGATCTCTTTCTAGATCTTTTACAACTCTTGGAATTCAATTTTAAGATTTCAACTATTCATCTATTATTATCTCTTCTAAAAATGTGTTCAGCCCAACTCCATTTTAGTCTCTTTAATTCTTTCAACGATGTCAGTAACATATGTTTGATCTCTCACCCATATATTTCGTTTTCGATCTCTTTTTGCTACTCCACACTTGCATGTTTTCATGCTTCTTTGAATGGTCTGAAGTCTCTGTACTGTTCTTTTGTTAAGAGTCGTTTTTGTATTGAGATGTTTCCAATGATAATTGAATGAGCGTCCAGTTATAGGATAAAATATGCACAGTATTGAGATAGATAGTTTCTTTCTTTGCATTAATATGGGTGACTAACTATTTATAATTTATTTACAATTTGATTAACTTATTTTGCTGCCTATATATATATGCGTGTGAACACATTTTTTTTTACTCATATAACTAATCCATAGCAATACTTATCAATAAAATTAGAATCTAATTATTTTATCTATAGAGTTAAATAAGAAAGAAAATCTACCAAACTCTTTATCCAACCAGAAGTTAGTCTGTAATTTCCCTCATCTTTGCATTTTTTAAAAAAAAGTTTTTATCTTATATTTAGATAAAATGCGTTTTAACTACTTATTTATGTATTGAAAATAGATGCAGGATACCAAATGTATTTTTGGTTTTTTTCTGTGGACAAAGTCATTAAAAATATTTTTATGATGAAAATCTGTACATAGTCAGTTTTGATTATTATTGTGATTACAAAGTGTAATATTGGTATGAAATTTTGATAAAAAGCCTGCCTCATCGCAATAACGATGAGATCATCTTGCCTCTTCTACTATATCAAAAAAACAAAAATAATATTTGTCGCATATATATACATATAGGAAGAGGGAGAAGAGAAAAGAGAGAGAGGAAGGGAGAGAGAGAGGGGGGGAGGAAGGAAGAGAGAATGAGGGGTGGATGAAAGGGAAGGGAGAATTCACTTTCGATTCCGTATATTTAGTTTTTTTTCTTCGGTGTTTAATATAAAATTATAGTACTTAATTTATAATTACCAGTTTATTTTAAAACGATATCCTTATGTAAATTTTATATTTAATTATTTATAATAATAAAAATAGCTTTAAAACCTGTAATATTTACACTAATAGTCTTATCAAATAATTTCTTTTATATTTAGGATAAAGCTTTAAAAGTTGCTTAGCAACAAAAATTCATAATTGGGACTTGCATGATATTTATATCAATAAATAGGAATAAATATCAAATATAATTACTAAAAAAATTTGTTTTAATATTATTATTTGAAATATTATTATATTAAAATATTCTGTTTTTATTATAAATAAAAGTATAATATGTATGTGCGTGCGTGTGTAATCGCTATTTCAAAAAAATATTTACTTAATGTTTTTGCAAAATTATTCTTACAAATATATATATACAGTTTTTATCTGATTTAATTAGTTGCTGTAAAAATAAACTACTATTATTAATGTTATTTAAGACTAAATTCTAATAAAAAATGAATAAATATTATGCTTTTTTTTTTGACAACTTTTTCGTAAATTAAAAAAACAAAGCTAAATCGTTTAAATTAAGATAGGGAGATAACAAATATTATGACATATAAGGCCATACTTGTAAATAGAATTAAAATATTATATTATAAATTATTTTATGTAGACACTGTTAAGTTCTTTATTTAAAGAGATCTTTAATAATTAGTTAAAAATACTATGACAATTTTTCATCTCAGTGGAAGTTTGTCATTTCTTACTATCTTCTTAAAACAATTTATTCAACAACGTGATACTTAAAACGACAGTATAAACATTAATAAGCTTTTCGCACCGTTAATATACCTCATATTGTTTTGAAAATGTTAATTCTTTACATGAATTCAGGATAAGAATATTTCTAAAATATATATCATGTATTAGGCAGTTATTATCAGCAAAATGAAAGTAATGAAACTGTGAAATCAATCTTAAGAATAATTTTAATAAAAACTATATATTATTCAAAACATTTATATTCTTATGTTGATAAAAAAAAAGATGATACTTCATAAAGAGACTATTAAAGTTTACAATATAACTTTAAGTAGCAAGTTTCTAGAATAAAGTGTGTTAAGGGATGGACAATTATTGATTATTATTATTATGATGATGATGATGCTTCAAAAGGTACTTTATTACTTTTTTTGGTTTACATAGTTTCTATTACATTGTATTTACAATTAGATTTAGTAAAATTTACAGTTTTGGTTTACATTTCTTTAAGCATAAGTTTTTCTTGTGGCAATTTTGAACTTGTTCCTTGTTCTATAGTTCATAAATAATGCAGACACATCAGTGTTTTCAATTGTCTTTGTTTTGCATTTCTCATAGTCTTGATTGTTCTTTCAACAGTGATCAAGTTGCGGCATATAAATCTGGTCTAATGATAGTTTTATCTCTATCTTTAATTTGTGTTAGTTTATTAATGAATGTGCCAGATGACAGTGAGTATTTTTTCTCATTATAAAGCTGCATCTTATAGGACAAACGTAGCTGCCCTGATGTTTGGTATCGCTCGGCTCTGATATGCATTAATAATTTGCTCCTTGTGGTGTTTTTTCTTCTATATATGTTGCATGCCATTTGTCTTATTTTTGTCAAACCTTCACAGTTGTAAATTAGGTGTTCATTTGTTTCTTTGGCTCTGTGGCATAATCCACAAAATGGATCTATGTCCCTATACATGATACAAAGCTAATCTGGGAATGTGGATAGAAATTTATTAAGAATTATCATCTAACATTTATTGTTTTTTCAAGCTTACACTAAGTGGCAGAACTCAAGTAGGAGAAATAGATTTGCTTTAAGTACAAATCAGGGTCATGGAATGTTTTGTTGCTTTTAAAAAAATGATAATTATTGATATTGATATCTAATATTTATATATATGAGGTGTGCCAATTTAATTTCCAAAATATACCTTTATAAAATATACATGTGAAAGTGTACAACAGTGGCTACTGTCTGTCACCTTGTGCATCTGTATACTGATTAAAATGGTATTCCTATTTTTGGAAATACACCTGCAACTCATTTTTAGGAATACAGTTTGAGCACTTGTTTCACATTCTGTTGGATACCTGTTACAATAGAAAATCTTTATTCTTTCAGTGCAGTTTTTAATTTTGAAGATAACTAAAAATTGCACAGATCAAAGTTAGGTAAATAAACAGGATAGTGTTTTTTGGCCCAAAAATCTTTCACAATGAATGCACTATGATGGCTTTATTCATTGTCATAATGAATGATTCATGACATGGCCACAATTTAGGTCTTTTTTTTCAAACAGAATCTTGTAATCTCTGAATTACTTTTAAATAACATTATTGATTGATTGTCCCTGTTCAGTATGTCTTGGTGTAATATTCCCTTGTGATCCAAAAAACACAACAGCATGGTCTTAAACTGTTAGAGCACATTCATGCAATTTTAGGGCAAGGTGAATCCAGGAATTTCCATCATATACTCTGACATTTTGTTTCTGGGTCATACTAAATGCATCAAGTTTCATTACCCATTATTACTCTCAGAAGCAAATGCATATTTAAAATAGATCAGTTGCAACAACAAACTGATGCTGTTTCTATTCATCCATCAAGATCTGAAGCACAAACTTTGCCAAAATCTTTTTCATACACAAATTTTTCTTTAAAATTAGCCTAACTGTTTCTCAATTAATCTGCAATTCTTCAGTTATCAATCCCACACTTAATCACATCTCACATTTTGTTAATATTGATGTCAGTCATTGTTATTTTTGGATGTCCACTTCTGGAATCATCCATCACAACTTCTCATCCATTTTTGAACCTCTTATGCCACTTAAACACATGATTTTTTCATAGCATCTTTATCAAATGCTGCTTGCTACAATTGTAATATTTTGGCAGCACATTTGTTGATTTTAACACAAAATTTGATATAATACATTGAACAAAATTTTGATCAATCATTTTTATGCCAAAGCATATGCATGGATATTTATTATTTTCTAAGTAGATAAATAGCAACTAGCTCTATCCACTTAAAATTTACACATGTGTTAGATTAAACATGTTAGACAATTAGGTCACAGGTGGCACCACAACATGAATATCTGGGAATTAAATTGTCGCACTTGATATGTTTGCTGTACTTACTGCATAAAAGATAAAGATATCTTTATAACAATGATTGTTCTTGCTTTGATGACTAATGCATTATTTATCATTGACATTTATGCAGATAGTAAAGATTAAAATTTTGTTTGAAACTTTTTACCTTTTTATAGATAAGATCATTCGCAAAAAAAAATATTAATAGGCTTGTGATTAAAAGTAGAACGTTGTGCTTTATTCTTATCCACATATCAGTACATATTTATCCACTTCTATCTATCTATCTATCTATCTATCTATCTATCTATCTATCTATCTATCTATCTATCTATCTATCTATCTATCTATCTATCTATCTATCTATCTATCTATCTATCTATCTATCTATCTATCTATCTATCTATCTATCTATCTATCTATCTATCTATCTATCTATCTATCTATCTATCTATCTATCTATCTATCTATCTATCTATCTATCTATCTATCTATCTATCTATCTATCTATCTATCTATCTATCTATCTATCTATCTATCTATCTATCTATCTATCTATCTATCTATCTATCTATCTATCTATCTATCTATCTATCTATCTATCTATCTATCTATCTATCTATCTATCTATCTATCTATCTATCTATCTATCTATCTATCTATCTATCTATCTATCTATCTATCTATCTATCTATCTATCTATCTATCTATCTATCTATCTATCTATCTATCTATCTATCTATCTATCTATATCAATTAATTAATTCACTCAACCATCTATCTTCTTTTATCTAGCTAAATATTTATTCATTCACTCATCTATCTATTTACATATGTATCTGAATTATTGATTGTGATTATCTATTTGCTTATTTTTCTGTAAAGTTTAGATGCTTATTTTTTTCATTTGTCTTTTTGATCATTTATTCATCTATTTATTTATTTATTTATTTATTTATTTATTTATTGTTAATCCATATATTTAGGTAGTCAGGCAGACAGACAAAGAAATACATAAAAAGGCAAGCACAAAAATAGACATATAAATATATAGATATACAGATAGACGGCTGCAGAAAGGAGTTTGCTATTAACTGAAAGGAGACCCTTTGATTCCTCTTGGAGGCCTTAAAGGAACTGAGCAGGGCAAATTCCTAATGTCCACTCCATACGTTCTTGTCATTGCAGCTGTTATTACTATGTGATTATTCATATAGTATACGAATATGGATGGGCTGCTCACCAACACGCATTAGCCAGTATGGTGAGTTTATTGGCTTTTTACCTCTGAGTTTAAGATCAAGAAACACCATGGTCTTTCTTCTCAGTGCCTGATAAGGCAGAATGAATGTTTGTGTAAATGATAAAGATTTTTCCCAATTATACAATTATGACAGACAAAAATAAAGCATGGCTCTTAATCCCAGGAGGCTGTAAAGTCACCAACCAAGGCAGCGGTTGGTGGCCGAAGGCGGAGGGTGCTAAGAATATCCTGGAGGTGGACCCAGGCTGCCATTTGATGACAACTTTTTATTTAGGTACTTACAACTGCAGATCACTTTCAAGTGAAGGAAGATTGCAAGAATTAGAAGAAGAACTCTCTTATATTAAATGGGATATTATTGGACTTTGAAGTTAGAAGAAAAGGTGAAGAGACAATTGATTTAAAAAGTGGACATATGCTCTATTATAAAGGCACAAATATTGGAAATACAAGTGGAGTAGGATTCATTATAAATAAAAAGTGGAAGAACAATATTGTGGAGATTGATGTGTATCAGACAGAGTGGCAAGATTAGTTATACAACTTAATAGCAGATATCAAATGCAGATAATTCAGGTTTATGCCCCAACACGTTCTCACAGTGATGAAGTAGTAGAAGATTTTTATATGGATGTACAAAAGGCTTTAGATCAGAGTAAACAACATTTTAAAATTGTTATGGGAGATTTTAATGCTAGAATTGGTAAACAAATGAAAGATGAAAGTGTTGTAGGTAATTTTGGTTATGGTAATAGAAATGAGAGAGGACATAGACTTGTGGAGTTTGCAGAGAAGGAAAAACTTTATATTATGAATTCTTTTTTTGAGAAAAATGTTAGAAGGAAATGGACATGGAAGCATCCAAATGAAGGTATACAGAATTGGATTATATTTTGACTAAGAGGAAATACATATTTCAAGATTGTAATGTTCTTAATAAATTTAACACAGGAAGTGATCATCGATTAGTAAGGGGTAAGATACATGTTAATGTAAAACTAGAGAGACAAAAATTATTAAGAAAAACTATATTTACAGTTGATATTCCTAATCTTCAGAAACATTCTAATGAATTTAAATTAGAACTTACAAATCGGTTTCAAGTATTAGTAGATTTTGAACATGATTCAGATTTGAATGAAATTAATATGAAAATAACTGATACACTTTTAAAAACTGCAACAAAGATAGCTGGTAGAAAAAAGCAGCAATTGACTAATAAAATTTCTACTGAGACTAGAGAATTTATGAAGAAAAGAAGGAATATGAAGATATGCAAGAATGATGCATTAAAAAGAATTGAATATCTCGAATTTTGTAAAATGGTGCGGAAAAGAGTTGAAAATGATATAAGAAAGTATAACTGTGAACTAGCAAGAAAAGCTGTAGAAGAAAATAAAAGTCTTAAGAATGTAAAACAACATTTTGGTATTGGTAGGAAATTTATATCTGCAATAAGGAAAAAAGATGGAATTATTACTAAAAAGAGGGATGACATTATGAAATTGGTAGAAGATTTTTATCAAGAATTATATAGTAATAAAGAACAAGTATCTCCTATATCTATTACATCTTCCGAATTGCCCAGAATTTTAAATGAAGAAGTGAGAAATGTAATTAAATGTATGAAAATAGGAAAGGCTCCAGGTAATGATGGAATTATAATTGATATATTAAAAGAAGCAGGTGAAGAAACAGAAAAAATATTAGCAAAGTTATATACCAAATGTCTAAATGATAAAGATGTACCGGATGATGGGAAGAATGCAGTAATAATTTTAATATTTAAAAAAGGTGATAAAGAAGATATTAGAAATTACAGACCTATCAGCCTTTTATCAGTTTTATATAAAATTTTTACCAAGATAATTACAACTCGTCTACAGAGAACCTTGGATTTTCACCAACCAAGAGAACAAGCTGGATTTAAAAGTGGTTTTAGTACAGTAGATCATATTCAAGTATTGAGAGAAGTTATAGAAAGGACAAATGAATATGAGTTGTCATTATGTTTTGGATTTGTAGATTATGAAAAGGCATTTGATTCTATAAACATTTCTTCAGTGATTAAAGCATTGGATCATCAAGGTATAGATCCAGGATATTGTCATATTTTAAAGAATATTTATAAAAATGCAACAGCAACAATTAGATTACATAATGATACTGGGAAAGTCAACATTGAGAAAGGTGTAAGACAAGGTGACTCCATATCTCCAAAACTTTTTACAGCAGTGCTGCAAGAAGTATTTTGTGGATTAAAATGGGAAACTAAAGGAGTGAAAGTAAATGGAGATTATTTAAGTCATTTAGATTTCGCAGATGATGTAGTTGTTTTTGCAAATAATGCTTCCGAGCTGCAGGAAATGTTGCAGGAGTTATCAGATGAAAGTAGGAAAGTAGGACTAAAGATAAATGTTAAAAAGACTAAAGTAATGTTTAATCGATTTGCTCAAAATATGAAAATAAAGATTGATTATGATGAATTAGAAGAAGTTAAGAGTTACAAATACCTTGGTCAGATTATTAATACAGATGGAAACATAATAGAGGAAATTAATCATAGAATTAAACTTGGTTGGAGTGCTTTTGGTAGAAATAACTTGATATTAAAAGGAAATATGCCTATGTGTTTGAAAAGAAAGATTTTTAACAAATGTGTTTTACCAGTTCTTACTTATGGATCTGAGACTTGGACACTTAATAGAAGATCAATACAGAGACTTCAGACCACTCAAAGAAGTATGGAGAGATGTATGTTGGGAGTAACAAGAAGAGATCGAAAACGCAATGTATGGGTAAGAGAACAAACAGGTGTTACTGACCTCATTGAAAAAATTAAAAGATTGAAATGGAGTTGGGCTGGACATATTGCTAGAAGAGATGATAATAGATGAACAATTGAAATTTTAAACTGGATTCCAAGAGATTTTAAAAGACCCAGAAGGAGACCACATGTAAGATGGATGGATGAAATAAGAAAATGTGTAGGGGTGATGTGGAGAAGAGAAGCTAATGATCGGAGAAGATGGATTAAACTTGGAGAGACCTTCATCCTGCAGTGGATTGATAATGGTTGATAATGATGATGAATGATGACAGATAGACATATAAACAGATAGATAAATGAATGAATTAATAAATGAGAAAGTATATAGATAGATAGTTGAGAGAGTGATTGAATGAATAGATATGAATAAAATAAAAATAAATGTTTCACTTTTTGATTATTATATTGAAAAATCAAAATATCAAAAATAAATAAATAAATAAATAAGGAAAATAGAGTAAGAATGAGAAATAATTTTCTAAATAACATATAATCTTAGATTTTTTACTCACTATTTAGAAAGAATTAACTACGTAAACCAAACTAGTAAAATTTTTACTATACACACACACTAATAAAAATTCAATGCATGCTTTTTATTCAGCATCATAAATATACAGCAGTATATTGTCAAATTGAAGCGAATTTGAGTTTAAAAGATTAGGCACTATTCTGGTCTAAGTTTCAACTAATCAGCAACTTTGGTTTTTTTATGTTTTAATAAATATTAAAAGAAGAAAATTTAAAGTAATAAATATGTTAAATTATCTTTATGCAAAAAAATTTTAAAAAAAATTTAAAAAAGGTTTTATTAAGCAGATTTTAGATATACATTTTTCGTATTTTGTCATTTGATTATTAATAAAGCTATAAAGTTCTGAGGCATAATATTCCAAGCTTTTTAATCAACTCTGAGAGATCAGGGAAATTTGGAAATAAATATTTATTGTTATTTCATCTATATCTTAGATATGTATAATAAAAGAAAAATGGATTTAAAAAATTGTTGTCTTTATTTATAATATCTTTTTTTAGTCAGCATAATAAAGCATTTGTATTATGAAAATCAACATCATTTTATTGCAATATTAGTAAAAAATAGAATAGATTAGATCTTTTTTTTTCTTTTTGTTAATCATTCAACCAAATAAAGTGTCTACTCTTTTTAAAATATCTTGTTATCTATTCATAATTATATATAGTTTAAAAGAAATAGCGAAGTTTATTAAAGATATTGATTAGTTTTAAATTTCTGCTTTGTCTAAATGATGTTGCCTATGTTAAGTTTTCATAAACCTAAAATTTATTTTTAATTGCAGTGGTATTTTGCCCCCTTTTCTCATCTTTTTTTCATTATTTCCTTTTTTAATTTTTTATCTGTGTACAATTTTTTAAACTCATCATAAACCCTATTTTGCAGAACGATGGCTATTAACTTTAATTATTTTAGTATTGTTTAATAGGTGGGACAAAAACTTCTACAAACTATTAATGAACATTGTATTTATATATTGGACTATTTCCATCATCTAATATAAGTATTGAATGTCTTCAGAAAATATTAACTTTATACATAAATACAACTAAAATACAATTATCACAAACCTTCTGGAAAATATGAAGGAATATGTTTTTAAAAGTAAATAAAGTTAATAATTCTATATAAACTTTTATGATATAGTTTATTTCTTAATTTTTCTCTTTATAAAAAATCAAGATTGATATATTTTACGTAATATTTTAAAGATTAAAAGTTTTTGTAAGCTTTAGACAAATGGATGGCAAATCTGGAAGATTTGAAGAGTTAGAGGTAATTTAGTCAATTAATTGCATATATATTTTTAATACCAATCAATTGCTGATTCATTGGATGTTTTAATATAGAATAAATTATCCCCATCTATTATAAGCATGAATATCGAAGAAGTGATGAGTTGAATAGTATATATATATATATCATTAAAACGAGTCAACTCTTAGATAATCCCCAATTTTAATAACAATCAACAATCTCAAACTGATATCAGGGCAACCTTTTTTTAATAATAATGGTGGAATGCTACCTTTATTTATGACCCAATATCTTTATATAGACACTATATTTTATATATTTAATATGTATATACTGTAGATAATATGTAAAAATATATTCTATTAGAATATGTAGACAATATACTACTCTGGTAATACATCTTAATAATAGTTGTTATTTTTCTGAGACAGACTTTTGATACAGAGTCTTTTTATTAGAGCCAGACTATAATGAACATTAACAATGTAAAAAAAAGATTGGCACAAGATTAATTCTAAAAACTCCATAAATATAAGATTCAATAGCATTCCTCTTATATAATGTAACCAATCTAGGTCAATTTACATATGCAAATATGCTAATATCTATGACAATCAGTGACTAATTTATTGCATGTGAATATGCTAATGTTCATCACAGTCTTACTTTGATAAAGATATGCTACATCAAAAATTTGCCTCAGCTAAATAACAAATGTTAAGATTTATTACTATAATAGTTGACAATTGTTTGCATACTCTGGTAGAGTGTGTGTATATATATATATATATATACTAACCTTGACTTGTGCATCTTCACTTCCAGATAATATATGATATAAAATAAAATGGGTTCTAGCTCAGTTAATAATTAATAAATAAAATATTGAGCATTAAAATTAAAATGTTTCACTAGCTCAAATTTAAAATACGAATAAGGTTCAGTAAATAAATAAATTAAATAAATATTTGAATATTTTCATGATACTTGAAGTGAAAATATAGGTGACAAGATAGATTACTATGAGCCAATATCTCACAGGATACTATCTCAATGGCATAAGAACACTATCCCCCCTTATTACTATTTCAAATAACAAACTCATAGTATTCTTACGACTTTAATAACTTCTACTCACTAAGATTAAGTTAATAATTACATCTTAATCTTCTATTTATAATAATCTAGCTCAATAAAATAATTTCAGGTTCATAAAGTTTATTCTAAGTTAATTTAAAAAATACAGTAGTAAAATATGAGAAGGGATTTTATGTCATAATCTACTACACTGAAACTAATAATAATAAATAATAATAATAATATTCTTCATTGTTTAACTACTACTGGATATCTTTTCTTTTTGTTATATTTTTATTACCATAATAAAATAATAAAATAATTTTATATAATCTTTCATATGATAATCTGATAAACAAAGGATGTGTGGCAACTGATAGCATATAATTCAGTATACTATTGTGATAACTGATTTATGACCAATAAAACAATGTAAAATTATAATTATTTAATTAAAAGAATACCAATAAAATATTTAAATTCTTAAATATAACTCTCTATTTATCTTTTTGTGCAAAATTATATATATTTGTTTCAATTGTTATGAATATATCATGATTTCATGCAGTGAAGTGGAGAAATAAACAATCAAGACACAAAAGTTTTGAAAAACAAATTTTAACAAAGTTTATTAACAACAACAAATAAAATAAACAATTTATGTACACTATTTACAATGGATATCCTTATTTTAATCTTACATTTTTATCTACTAAGTTATATAAAAATAGTTTATAGTTTAGTTATATCTTTATTTATACTTAAGGCAAAATATATATAAAAAAAAATGTTACCATTTGGTTTCCCATTATGGTTAACTTATTATAAATATATTTACTTATTAGCAGAATATTTCATCCTTAATATTATTAAACTATCTTATTTTTTATTTTTTTTTTTTAAAAAAAATACATAGGAAAACATTCTACAGAAAAAACAAAATTAACTTTATAATGAGTATGGATTTCTCAAAATATTAAAAAAAAATTTTCATCTTGCAAAGTCAAAGATGTTACATAAAATATTCATCCAAAATTCAGTACTAGATTTTAGTGTTTTATCACACAATGTTTACTAATCATAATACATTCCTATTTAGCCTTACTTTAGTATAATATAAGTGTAATAATCAATATATTCCTGTTATTCAATGAACAAAAATATACTATGCATATTGTTTATATAATTTACATTGTACTATTGTATTTTAAAAATATGCAATACTTATTTTTCTCTTAAAAAAATAATAATAAAGCATTCAAAAATAATTAACATTTTAAAGATAATATCTTGTTTAGATACTCTATTCCAAAATTTATATTTCATTTCCGAAATAAATTCAAAAATATATTCTATGATTCTTTCCTTTCCTTAGGATACTTTGGACCTTCAATTTCAAGTTATAAATTCTATTCCTTCTAAGCAAATAAGCCAATCTTATACAAAAATGATAGCATAACCTAAGTTCTAAATTATTTATCATTTCTTTTCAAAATATCTTACTGAACGATGCAGTTACATGAAATAAAGATAGTGAAACAGATGTATAGGATTTAAGGAAGAAAGCTAGAGTATCACTCTTAATATATCTCAAAAAAATCATGGCACAGTGCAAAGAGGTATGACCTTTACTTGTCTAATAACCTCTACTACATGAATGATGTTAAAGCTACTTCTTCAGCTTTATTTAAAACATCAAATATTTAAAGAAATATAAAAAACACTGTCCAAATAAAATGTGTATCAGTCATAGGGCTTTGTTAACTATGCTGATAATCACATAAAGACTAAATAATATTTCTATTCCTTATCATATTCTATTTTTTTAAAAATACATCATCTTGGTTTCCTGCTAACTATAGTACTTCCAAGCCACTATCTCAACATTATTTCTCAAGATTTTTCTACATCTTACATTGATAAATAACTATCTGCATTTACAAAACAATAAATAAAATTCATTGATAGTTTAAAACAATTTCACTGTTCCATAAGAAAAGTTTGCTTACTTCATTATTCTATATGTTTAATCATATACAATCTAACTAGACAATATTTGAATATCCTAACATGAAAATTTTAAAAGAATCACATAAATATTCGTTATTATGTTGGATTATATCATTAATATATAAATAAAAAAAATCGTCCTATGCATATTTTCAAATCAATCCTATCTCATAATGTTTTTTTAAAATGTTGTATGAAAATGCTTTACATATAATTAAAACTTTTACACTTCATTCTTAGATTCATAGATGATCTAAAGAAAACAAAAATATACATTATAAATTATTAATAGTTATTATTATTACCAAATAACCCTTTTTATCTGGTCATCATTTTTAGTAGGTTTCTTCCATCCACTGGATATAGAAAAACATTGCATACATAAACTAAAAGACACATCCATATGTTTTATTTAAAAATATTCTTATCTAAATTATTAGATTATATTATAAATTTTATGTTATTAACAAATTAATGTTTTATGTTTTCCTAATCTTATAAATAGAAAAATTTACATTTAACTAAGTTAGTAAAATAAAAATTTAAAACTATAATTATGTCTTCACTTGACCATAGTTCATGATAAAATCCAAAAATGTTTATTATTTTCTCTAGAGTTTTAAAATGTTCTCCTCCAAGCGCGTTAAAGTTTAAAAATAAAAAATAATTATTAATCCATTTAGTAAAATTTATAGAAAATAATCCTAGGTCTTTACTGTTCAGAATGAAAATTATTAAACTGTAATATTAAAGAATTATTATCATGAAGTTTATTCAATATTCTCTGATGCATCACTCTGTTCAATTTAACTTAAGTTATCGGTAAACTTTTACACAATATTTGTATTTTCATGGATCGATCCTTTATTTATCTATTATATGTTCATTTTTTTTATATAGGTTTTATTTCTTAATAAGTTCTTTTTAATTCTTGTAAAATATATATTTAAAAAAAATGTTTCCTTCAAAAAGGACTAAACATTCTATTTCTTTCATTATATTTTATGATAACTCATACGATATAAATATCTTATTCTTTTTTTAAAAAAAAAACTCCTGGATAAGCTTATAAATAATGTGTCACAAATTTTTTTAGACGGCAAATAGTTTTCTGTTTAAGCTTCCAGCATAATGCCCGAATTATTTTTATATGAGTTAGAATAATCCTCTGGTTGAGCATAAATAAAGCTCTATTATAATTTAAACATATTTTATTTCGTAGTATATCCATCTCTATTGTGTAGTTTAGGTTAAACTTCAGATAAAATACTACTGGCAAGTAACTTTTAAAAAACTAGAAAATCATTTCCACAAAGTTTCTAAATATATATTTTTTTTTTAAACTCTCTTTTGCAAAATACTTTAAAATTATCAATTAGTTTTTTGCAGATAAAGTTATAAGAAAGTACTAAAAAATTGATTAAAATAAAAATTTAAAAATACTATCTCTTTGATAGCTATAATTTACCTTTCTCTGGTTTCAATACATTATTAATCTCCTCTTATACCCCCTGTGCAATTCATATTTATAGTCTGTAAGAATACCTCATTTGATTGGTTGATTCTTACTTTAACTTGAGAACAAATTTACATATTTTCAGTTTATAGCAGAATTATATTTAAAAATAAAAAATTATGACGTAATGAACCTAAAATATTATTTAAAATATTACCCTTAAATCAATTATTATTTTATTAAAATTATTTAAACATTTAAAATAATTTTTAAAACAATTTTAATAACCTATTCCATTTATCTATTCAATTTAAACACACACACACACACTATACATAATTAATTAAACACTTTACTATCATGTAATAATTATAAAATTTATGATATGATTGATTTTAAATTAAAGAATTTGCTTTCATATTGATTTTCATGGACTTATAGATGTAAATATTGAAAGTCTGCAAATAAGGTACCCTGTGCATTTTTTAAGTTCAGCTATGATGTAACTAAGTATATAACTAATATATAAACCGAATGGCAACCTAAACACCCATTACATACTAACAGTTTTTTATTTAGTTGATCCCATAAAATCTGAAAGTAAATTCATTTTAGCATATTCTCTAATTTCTAAATAAGGAAAGTCTGTTTGTACACATTTGATAGGAATATATTCAAGTTTTGAAATTGAACAAGTCATAATTGTGATATCATTATCAGCATCATTTTCAATAATTATCAAGCTATTGCAGGATGAAGTTATCCCCAAATTCGATCTATCTTCTCTAATCTCTAGCTTCTCTTCTTCACATTCCTTCAACACACTTCCTTATTTTATCCATCCATCTCACATGTGGTCTCTGTTTATGTTTTTACAATGTCTTGAATTCAATTTAAGCTTTCAAATGACCATTATATGTCCAGCCTGAGTCCATTTCAGTCTTTTAATTACTTCAATGATGTCAGTAACACCTGTGTCTTCTGTAACCCATGAATTTCATTTTTGTTCTCTTATTGTTAATCTTAACATGAATTTCTACATATTTTTTGAGTAGTCTGAAGTCTCTTAATTGCTCTTCTATTAAGTTTCCAAGTATCAGATCTATAAGTAAGAACTGTAAGTCATATTTATTAAAATCTTTCTTTTCAAACTCATAAGAATATTTCCTTTTAATATAAGTTATTTTTACCAAAAGGACTCTGATCAAATGTAATCCTATGATTAATTTCATTCATTATGTTTCTATCTGTAGTATTAATATGATCAAGATATTTGTAATTGTTAACTTCTAATTCATTTTGAAAAAATCTATTCAACATTAACTTTAGTCTTTTTAACAATTACCTTTAATACTACTTTCTTTTCTGAAGCTCTAATGCATTATTTACAAAAACAATTACATCATCTGCAAAATCTAGATGACTTAAATAATGTCCATTTACTTTTACTTCCTTAGCTTCCTATTTTAATCCACAAAATACTTCTTGCAAAACTGCTGTAAAAAGTTCTAGAGATATGGAGTCACTTTGTCACACACCCCTCAATGTTAATCTTTAGTTTTATTATGTAATCTAATTGTTACTGTTGCATTTTTATAAATATTACTCAGAATATGATAATATTCTTAGTCTATACCTTGATTATATGATCCAATACTTTAATTACTGAAAAAATGCTTATAGAATCAAATGCCTTTTCATAATCTATAAATTCTAAACATAATGGCAACTTATATTCATTGGTCATTTCTACAACTTTTCTCAATACTTGATATTATCCACTGTATTAAAAACACTTTTAAATTGAGTTTGTTCCTTTGATTGATTAAAATCCAAAGTTTGCTATAGATGAGTTGTAATTATCTTGGTAAAAATTTTGTATAGAACTGATAAAAGACTGGTATGTCTGCAATTTCTAATATCTTCTTTATCATCTTTTTTTAAATATTAATATTAATACTACATTGTTCCAATCATCTAGTACATCTTTATCATTTAGACATTTGGTATATAATTTTGCCAAAAATTTATATTTCTTCATCTGCTTTTTTTAAGATATTAATTATAATTTCATCATTATCCAAAGCTTTTCTCTTCTTCATAAATTTAATTGCATATCTCACTTCTTCATTTAAAATACTGGGCAATCTAGAAGATATACTAGATATTTGATGTACTTTTCCTTGTTTTTTATTGCTATATAATACTTGATAAACTCTTCTACACACTTCATTTATATGTTTCCATTTAACATTTTTTGCAAAAAAAAAAAAAAAAAAGAATTTATAATATTAAGTTTTTCTCTTTTTTTTTTTTTTTTTGCTAATTCCATAAGTCTATGCCTTCTCTCACTTTTATCACTATACCAAATTTATCTACAGCACTTTCATCTTTCAATTGCTTATCAATTCTACCATTAAAGTCTCCCATGACCATTTTAAAATGTTGTTTGGTTTGATCAAAAGCTTTTTGTACATCCACATAAAAATCCTCTACATCTTCATCACAATGAGAATTTGTTGAGGCATAAATCTGAATTATGTGTATTGGATATCTGCTAATACAAGAACAATACAAGAACAATCTCCACAATGTTGTTCTTCCACTTTTTTATTTATAATGAATCCTACTTCACATATACCTCCAATGTTTGTTCACTTTTTAAATCAATTGTCTTTTTACTTTTTTTTTAATTTCACAAAGTTCATCAATGCCCCATTTAAGAATAAACAGTTCTTTCAAACATGAAATCTTCCTTCATTTGAAAGTGATATGCAGTTGTAAGAACCTAAATAGAAAATCATCATCAAATGCCAGCCTATGTCGGAGATTATTAGCACATTCCACCTTCAGTCACTAACAACTGCCTTAACTGGTAACTTTACAGCCTCCTGGGAATAAGGGCCATGAGTTAATTTTGTTTGTCATGATTGTAAATATTTATTATAGAAAAAAATCATTGCACATATTCATTCTGCCTTCAAGAAAGCTCAACTTATATTTTAGTTAAGAGTTAGACTATTCTATTTCTTGAACTTAAGATCAAAGATAAAAATCAAATAAATTCATTATGCTGATTAATGGGTGTTGTATAATACGTTTGTATAATATATGAGTAATTTCATAGTAATAGGAGCCTTACAATAAGAATGTATGGAGAGGACATTAGGAATTTACCCTGCTTGGGTTTTTTAGAGCTTTCAGGAAAAATCAAATAATCTTTTAGTTAACATTAAAATTCTCTCTGCAGACCACAACTGTAACACATAACACACACACACACATATATATATATATATATGTGTGTGTGTGTGTGTGATTCATATCTTTTTTTCTGAAGCTAAATTCCAGGGCATGTCTTATGCCAAAAATATCTAAAAAAAATTATTTAATTCAAATTTTATAATAGTGCCTTATAATGCAATGATTTTTCATATAAAAAGTTACTATATCAGTATACTTTCAAATTTTATAACTACAAAATAATTTTGACAGCTTAACTTATAATATTTTACTCTTAAATAAGTGATATTCATACCCAAAATATTTAAATTTTTAATAGCTAATAAATTAAAATAATAGATGAGGTATTTTAACATTTAATAGTGTTGATTTAGTCATAATTGAACTGCTAAAATATTTTAAAAATTCTGGTATTAACTTTAAGATTAAAAACTGGGTTCAAATCCTATATTCAAATTTGTTGGTAATCAGTTAAATTCCTAATGTTTTAGTTTCAGTTTAGTTCCAGCACAAAATATTGTAATTAAGTATATTAAATTTATTTCCTTACAAACAGTTTAATAAAGTCAATAATTAAAAAAAGGATTTTTAAAGAATAGACAAATGAATGCCTGAATGAAGGAATAAAAGTTTTAATTGTAATATTTATTTAGTTTAAAGTACTTATTAGATGTTTAATTTTAAAATACAATATAAAATTATATTCTGAGAAACTTATTTAGTTAAAATAGATAATAGATGAATGTATTAAATATTATGAATAATATTTAATTTGTTTCAAATATGTAAATTTCATTTTGTAATATTTCATTCTTATATTTAAATTTATACATAATAATTATAATAAAAAATATTTTAATTTTATTTGTCTAGACAAGATAAAATAATTGATTTACTTTTAAAAATTGAATATTAATTAAATTTTTGATTAGCAACTTTCCCTAGTTTCAGTAGAACATGGATTCAAACCAATAAAAGGAAGGATGCATAGATTTAAATGTCAATATTCAGTGTTTAAATTGGTCATCTGATCCAGATTATAAATAGATGAAATTGACATTTGCATACACACTCTTACTCTCACTCTAAACTCTTTATTTCCTTTCACTCTCTTAAAATCATTTTTTAATTGCATTTGTATTTTTACTTTCAGTTTTAATTTAAAAGTATAATTTTATTTACACTTTTATTTTCTTAGCTTAAAGTATATTCAGATAATATGAAAAGTATCTAGGCATAAAATCTGAATATAAACTTCAAGGATAAGAAATTTTTATTCAAGCCAGCTTTATTGGTAAAATTAGTTAATAATTATTATAATGTTTGATCTTGGGAACTTTGTGCATTTGAAAGCTGTAAATAATATTATTATCACTATGACAACATGCAGACTGATATTCATTTAAATGTCTTTTATATTTGCATTTGCTGTAAAATTATTTAAACTCTTAGTAGCAGCAAAAATAATAATGTTATAAAATATGTTAAGTAACTTTATCTTAAAATGTACATTTCATATAGAACATTATTTGAAATTAATTTATTTCAATTGAAGTACTTTGAATTTCATTTAATAAAACTATTTTATTATCACAAGTATCTTACCAGTTTATATTATATCCATAAAAAAGAAAAATGTTTGATGTTATTATATTATATTACTGAAATAGACAATTATTTGTGCTGTTAATACAACAAAATGTTCATTACTTTATAACAGCAAAAAAGAACTCATTTATTATGACCACTTCCAGCAGAAGAAAAAAGCAGTATTTTTGGACTAAGAGAGGAAAAACAATGGACATAGTTTAATAATGTCTAACAAATGTTTTGAAGTATTTTAAGAAAGTACTTACTTTATAAATGAAAATATAAATATTCCTAAAAGTAATAATATGTTTTAAAATTAATTTTAAATAACTTTGACTGCTATATTATTAATTTTATAAAAACTTATGAACTTTTTCCTCTCTCCTTTTGTGTTGCTATGGAAACCACTGCTGTAGCTTAAGAGTGTAATATTTAAAAAATCTCTCTCCTGCTCTTATAATTTTAAAATGTGATATTTGAAAAGTCTTTCTCATGCTGAATACTCTGAGATTTTTAAATATGAAATTTAAAAAAAAATTTCTCCTGCCAAATACTTTGAAAGACTAAAATTGAAATGCTTAAATTAATTATAAAAAATATTATATTGCATCTTAATAAATGTTCGCTATTAATCCATGGAAATCTGCTCTATGAATGGCCATACTTACAATTCACTAGCATAATTCATTTAAATTATTAGTTAAGGATAACCATGAAGTTTGTGTATTCTATATTTTAATTAAGTGATATTTGTACTAAATATCTTTGCTGTTACCAAAACTTTATTGCTGAATAGACTGTTCATGTGCTCATCTAATGGTTAATGATAGAAAAAGAGAAGAAACAGATGGACTTTATTATTATTTTATTTTTATTTTAAATGATAAAGGTTCATATTTTATTTATGTGTATAATTTTGTTTACAAAATTATTATTTTAAATGTATATTATTTTATGAATTTTATATGCTATTTTAGTAATAATATTTTGGTCAAAGTTCTTAGAATATCAGTGTAAGATATTTGCATATTTTAAAATAGTATGTGTTTTCTTTTTTATATGAATCATTTATTTATGGGGTATATCATTATTCTGATGCTGTGTAAATAGATGTATATTTCTAATATTTATTTTATTGATTATTTATTGCCTAGGTTTAATCAAGCTACATTTAGCATTAATTGTTATTTATTGTCTTTCACATCTCTTAGTCTTTCTCTATTTAGGAATGCTTATTTTTGCCAATATTCTAAGAGATTGTGCATGAATTCTCTCTTATTATTTTTTCTAGTTTATTTCAAAAGACATGGTCACATTACTCTCTGTCTTATATATTGTCTCACTAGATATATATTTTGGAGATTATAGCTTATGTTATCTCTAGTTTGACAGCTGTATTTAGTATTTTGTTTTTGATATGCATTCTCATTATCCATTGACTAGTGACAAAATTCTAAATTATTTTCTTATTGCCCTCAAAAGTATGCACACTTATTTTAAGTTATCCCATCATACATTTACTTTGCTTTTTCTTAGTAATATAGTTTGTTATTGAAATGTATTTTGAAAAGGATGTGTAATATTTTACCATGACTTTCAATTATAGTTGTTTTTATCAAAACATTGAAGAACACCACCCTTATCACTTTTAGTATTCTTGGTTTATTTAAATATGAATTAAATATTGTTAATGTGCAGATCTCATATTTAAGCTTTTCTATGTTATGAAATAAATACAATAAATAATTAACTTCAAAATTTTAAATTGTATCTTAGATGTAAATAGATATCACTCCTTCATTGTTGGATTGGTAAGCTTGTATTTTTAAATAAGGTTAAATATTCATAAAAGTGACATTACTCATGAAAATAATATTATCATTGTATGTATGATTTACTATGTGAGAACTTATTAGAATCTAGATTAACAGAAAGTTTCTTTTGACCAATCAGATTATTTTTGCTTAACTAAATCCTTTTTTTATAAAATCAGTTGTAACTTAACCTTCTGACATAGTCTTAAAAAAAAGCAAATTTTTATAGAAGCTGTTGTATTTGTGGACCTAAAATATATGATATTTGTGATTTGTTATTATTTATATTTGTTTGCTGTAAAATAAATATTTGCTTTCCTACTAACAAATTTCATATAGTCTTTTATTCACATCATCCACTCATTAACCAGAAATATAAACAATTTTAAGGGTTTTGGTCATAAGATTACATGAACATTGAAACTGATTAGAGTCACTTTGTAGAATTATAATTAAGTATGAGAATTACATCTAAGAAAGATATATTTTGCTTTAAAAAATTTATAATTGCATATTATTATTTAAGATTCTTTAGCCAAGTTAGTTTATTCATGAAAAGAACACTATGCATATTTATTCTAAAACTGTTTTCATAAATATGAAAGACTATATTTATGTTTGATAAATTTAAATTAAGAGATGACTTACATCAGCTCTAAAACATATTTAGGTCAATTTATTCTATGGTATTTATAATAGCTATAAAATCCTTTACTCGTTTTTGATATCTAAATGTCATCCTAGATTATTATTTAACCTATTCCAAATTAAAAGATTATGTTGTATTTTATTTAAAATTAATAGTAATTTTTATTGTAATTGTATTAAAACATTAACTTAAGAGGAAATATATGCATTATTTAGTTTCTAGGATATCACTCTGTATGGAATAGATCTGAAAAGCCAAGGAGAATTTAATTGATGATTAAAATAATCATATTTCCCTGAGATACCATTATTTATTTCATGAACCACATTATTTAAAAATTATCTTGCTGATGAAGAAATTATTTTCAAAAGATGGATTTTTTTGTGGCAAAAATTTAAAATAACACTTCCAAATTTTATAAAATTAAACATATTTTATCCAATCATAGTGATGATATACTTAAAAGATACTTATAATGCTGATAGGAAAAATGGTAGTAAATGTTTCTAAAAGAAAGTATTTTTAAATGTAACCTCAGTGACATATGCTTGTAATTGTAGTAGTCTTATATTTGTGTTAGAGAAATTGTGACTTCTGCTCTCGGATTATTAAAATATTGTTTAATATTTGAATATTTTATTGTAATTACTTTCCCCTATATCTCTTTTTATTGTGGCATATGGCATTTTTCCTGAACTCACTGAGATTGTTTGTTGACACTTTATAGTTACAAATTTGGCTTGCACAAAGTGTTGGACTTCCATCTAGGTGCAGTGCTCTCAAATCCAAAGCTTCTTACTGATGAAAGCCACAAGTTGGAAATTATCTGGGGATGTTGGATGAGTAGGCACAAGATAGAGATTTTATGCACAAACCTTCCTGCATCCATTGATTACTCTGATTGGCACTGTTGGTGCTACTGTATGGAGAGTTTAGCCTCTGTGTAAACTACCTGTATAACCATAAGAAATTGTGACTATGTTATTCTATTAATATATATTCATACTTTTATATATTATACATGTAATTTTGGATTAATAAAATTAAAGCCCCTTTGACCAATTGATAATTATAATATTGCAATTGCTAATAGGTGTGAAGTTTTTTTCCAAATATAATTCTTTTGCTATCTAATTCAATTTATTACTGCTACATTGAAAACATTCATCCATGATGCATAATAACCTAGAATCCCATAGCAATGGCAATAAAAATTCTTATTTCAGTAATTGAATAAAACTTAACTAAATAGAAAGATTTAATTTTTTATTAATTTCATCAATTATCTTCTTGCTTAAGTATTGATTCATACTTGAAAATTTATGAAAAAGTAGAAAATATCACATCTTTTATGAACTTGGAAAAATACTTTATACATAATTTATTTGTATATTTTTTTTATTTTTGTAAAATTAATTTCGATTTCGATTTCAGTAGGTAAGCAATGCATTCATTTAGTTTTTATTTTAAAACACTTGTCTTTTTAATAATAACATAATTGGTGCCAGGAAACACAAAGAACCTATTGTTAAAATAAGAATACCTATTTTTATAAGAAACAACCATCTTAATATTATTTTTTAATGTTTCTTGCTTTTATAAGTGAAATATTTAATATTGTAAAAAATAATTTGAATGCTTAGTTGTAATTTTTATCAAAATTCATTTTAATGATAAAACTTCGTTAAAAATTATATTAAAAATAGATTTCATTATCCTTAAGACTAAAAATGAATCTTTGTTCTGTTTCTTACTTTTTTGTTTATTTTCAAAATTGAAATATTAATATTTTCATTTATAAATTTATATTTAAAGTGTTTTTTTTTTTAAATTATGTAAAAATTAAACAAAGAATAAAGTTTAAATTATTAATATAAAAAACATGAAAAATAGTAGCTAAATTAATTGTTTTAGCAGTTCCCAAGTGCATCTCTAGTTAATAAAAACAATATTTTCTTTCTTAAATAATAAAAATTAAATTATAACCATAATACAATATTCTTATATTCTTTTAAACAAAATAGATTCAAATACTTAATTAAAATTTTTTTAAATAACTTTTATAATTAAATGTCCATTAAAATAAATATCTTTGTTTAGAAGTAGCTTTTTTCTCTCTTACATTAAAAATATTTAGATTTTTTTCAGATTAAAAAAATGAATTAAATAATATATTTATATTAAAGAGAGAGAGAGACTGGTTTCGTAGTGTTTCAAAAATATCAATAAATATTATTATTCAATTATTTAATATTTTAAATCATTTTATACTTTAATTTAAATCCTTTAACTATTTTTTCTCTATATATATTCGCATACCACATCAAGATTACTCACATTGTCAACTATTTGTCTCAATATATATATATATAAAATGATAATTGGTGAACTACTCCATCCTAAAATTACGAATTATAATATATTTTCAAATTTTTTGAAAGTCGCCAAACAAGTTTTTGATTGTTTCATGCCATACTGATAAATAATACAATAATATTCACCTAAGTCAAAATTGAAATGTGATTTTTTTAAATTTAATATTATTTTATTATTAGTTATGATTATGGTACAAAAGTACAGCAAGTTGCTAAGTGTTTTTTTTTTTAATGTTTGAAAATATATCTTATTTTATCAAACATTTCTTAAATATTTTATCCACCTTATTTATTCATCATTTTGATAGTGGCATTGATGTAGATAAATCACTTCCAGGCCCCTCTTTTCTCTTCTTTGCATATTTCCAATATTGTTAAACCCATTCATTATGCAATGCTATTCATTCAAAACAGTCTGGCTTTTTTTCCTTGATCCATTCATAATTTCAATTGATAACTTTTCCATTGTATCAGTTTATAGATCTTTATTTTACCATCTCTAACATTTGTCTTTGTGTATTTGCCTTAGTTTACCAAACCTATTCATTTCAACTCTTTTGTCCAACCAAGATATTCTAAACATCTTTTAATAAGATTCATTTCAAAATTATCAATTCTTGGACTCACTGCTTTCTCACTATCTATAGTTTATACCCGTACATTATAATGTATATATTAAAGCCTTCATTTGTCTGTACTTTGACATATATTTATGTCTCTATTTTTCTATATTGGCACTAATTTTCTAAATGCCTTTAATGCCAACAATGACTCTATATGACAGTTTACATTTTTTTTAATCTGAAGCTTAAAGAAACAAACTCTAAGCCTATTCCATTCAAATGTTTTTCATTGTTACCTTTATTCTTCCTCTAGCTAATTGCATTATCTTTCTCTTTATTTATATTATCATATAGATATTTATCTGCTGCTGATATCATAACTATATCATATCCATATCACAAATTCTCTACTTATTTTTGAACACAGAATATCTCCTAAAAATCCTATAAACCTTTCTCATTATTATCTGTATGACAATATTGAATAAGTATGATGACACTATACAGCTTTATCTTTCCATTTTATCCACTTGAAACCAATCTAACTTTTGTCTTTTACTATTCTCATTTTAGCCATTTGTTTTTTATTTACAGAAGATAATATCTGTACACAATATAGAATATATCTCATATCCAATACTGTTATCAAAATTTTGTCAAAGCATATCAAATCAAAATTCTTCTGATAATTCTTAAAATAGTTACACCATGTTTGTTGAAATTTCATAACATATTGAAGATAATATTTAGATTGGTTATTATCAAGTCTAAAACATGTGCCTGCACCTGTGTCAACTTCTATTCTATTTTTGCCTTTATTATATGTAACACTATCTTCAATATTATTTTGCTGGCATGTAAATCTAAAGTATTGTTTCAATAATTATTACATTGACAAATATCTCCTTTCTTTGGCATCAGCACAGATCCTTTCTTCTGAGCATTCCATTGCCAAACTTATGTTGCTACACAGTTAATATTAACTGGAGAATTCTATCCATATGTGAGTTTCTTCTCATCTTCAATAATTCATCAAGTATTTCATTCAGTTCTGACAATATCCATTAGCAATTTTTGATTTGCTTCTTATTATTTGACTTTTTAATGCTGGCAGTTTATATTATGCAACTAGTATATCAAATATTATTGTGTCATTATTGACTATGTCTTCACAAAATTGTTTCCATCTCCTAGATCATAACTAATCTTGATAAGATTTTTCATGATCTCATATCATTTTTAAATACTGTAAATAAGTTGATATGTGCTTTTGTTTGTCCCTGCTTAATCCTGTATATAACTTTCATTTCCACTCTGAACATTTTTGTATCAATATTTTTTTTTATTTTTGCGTCCTGTGATCCCCAATGCATTTTCAGCATGGTAATTCTTTACTCATCCAGGCATTCAAATTGGTATGTCATTGTAAAACACATCAGTTATATTCTTTTCCTGATGTTATGTAATATTATCTTTATGTTTGCAATAAAAAGTTAATATCTGTGTCTAGATTAGCTCATGGATATGTCTTTCATTTTTTAATATTCTTTTTGCATTTTCTTTTAATTATGATGTAGTTAATTTGGTTTTAGCAACATCAACTGGTTATGTCCATGAACATCTTTTTGTTTTAGAATAATGGACAATTATAGACATGTATTTTTAATTTTCTACTTACTACAACCTGCAGACACCAGTAAACCAATCAAATTCTTCATTTACATGAAAGAATCATTGTGACAGTTAATTTATTTATAATTTTTCTAATATTAATTAGACATATAGCAACTTTATGCTACTAATAATAGTCTAAAAGAAGAAAAAAATATTATAATCAAGAATTACTTCAAACATTTTTTTAAAAAAATCTCTTTTCATTTCTTATAATTAAAAAAAACAATAAAGTGTCATTTAGGAATTAATCTTTCATATTAATCTTTCATAAAAACTTTAATAAGTATGTTAAGCATTGGTGGTCATGAGATCAGCACAGTTGCTTTACAAGTCGTTGTCCTGGCCGATGTTATGACACATGAAAAAAAACTTTAATAAGTATTAAAAATTCAGTCAAAGAAAATTATTTCGCACATATTTAAAAATTTCTCTTTAACACTATTGTACTTTAAAAAAATGGAAAAAATATCAAAAAACATTAAATGAATCCGAGATATATTTGTTAAAATAGCATCACCAGTTAGCACTGGTCATTATACTCTCTCAAATAAGATCATCATATTTATTATTTATTTGTCTTAATTTTGTCATGTAGAACTCCTATACAACTTTAAATGATGATTACCATTTTAAAGATAAATATTTCAACGTTATTAATATTTATTATTAGAGTAAAGATAATTGTGACAGATTTATTTTAGATATTAAATTATAAATTATTAGTAAAAATCTTGTGATACTTTTTGAATTATAAACACAAATAATAAGTATTCACTTCAAAATAGTTTTTGAAACTAATTTTGTTTATGAGAAAGTTGTATTAATTGTAAGTTTATTTATATATTTACTACAACTATGAGAAGAACATGATTTATTCCATACATCAAAACTGTTTTAAGGTCAAGGTATTAATTATACAGTGTTTTTTTAAAAAAACATGCCACAATCCCAATGAGTTTCTCCGAATAGAATCTTCAAAGAAAAAATATATATAATTGAACTAAAAGTGTAGATTTTAAATAATTAGAAGGAATTTGAATTCAGACTTTTGATCCCTACAGATTCCACTCTATCTTATATAACCAATATACATGACCACATACATGTAAAAAAAGATAAATGATCTCCAATATAGATATTTTGTGCTGAACTAGCACTCATCAGTTGGTCTGATCATCATCTCCCACACATATGTATAATCAGTGCTCAGTTTATATTAAGATAGCAAATATCCAAACTTTAATGGAGAAGCTTCAATATTCTCCATTCTTCAACTCTTCAGCCATCCATATAATTAAAAATCTGATAATGAAATGTTCAAAGCCCTTATTGCTTCCAGTATTATTGATCTTAAATCACTTTGACCCCTCATATATAGGATGATAATATTTTCATTCAAATAAATCGAAGAGGAATGAGCAGAATACAGGCTGAATAGGTAATATTTAAATACAAGAATATTGTTTATATTAAACTTAATGTAATTAGAAGGGATTTGAACTTAGACTTTCAAACTCCCTACAACTATCCACTCCATCATATACAAAATACACATATATGATATGGCTATATGATTTGGATGACTGAAAGAGAGGGTGGAGAAAATTAAAGTCTGTCCATTAAAGTTTGAAGATTTGTTATCTTAATATAAATTGAGCATTGATTATATATGCATGTGGGAGATGATGATCTGGACCAACTGACGAGTGCTGGTTCAGCCTGAAATACATATATTGAAGATCATTTATCTTTTTCACATGTATTTAGTCATGTATCGGTTGTATAAGATGAAGTGGATAGTCATATGGAGCTTGAAAGTCTGAGTTCAATCCTTTCTAATTACATTACGTTCATTATAGACAATATACTCGTATTTAAATATTAGATTTTCAATAATTTCCTAATCTTTGTTTTGGTTTTATCATCAAATTGTTATTCAAAATTATTTGCAGATAAGATTTTTTTCATTAAAAATAAGAAAATAATTCTATATGGTTAGATTCTATCAAAATATTTAAAGATGCCTATTCTCTCATCTGAAAAATAAAACTTCAGCTTGTACAAAAATGTAGTAGTTATTAGAAAAGCTGAATGCCAGATTTACATGTGCATTATTTTTAAGACTTATATCTAAGACTCAGAAGTAATAAAATTAAATTCCATGATTGCTTCCAAACTAGCCAATGTAAAAATTTGTAAAAAATTTATAAAAATTGTGAGATATTTTTACAATTAATTTGTGAGAAGTTAAAAATAGAAATAACTATTTTACCTCATTGTGTTTAAATATATTAATTTATATATATATATCAAAAAATGATCAAATTTTAAATCAAAACTTGTTCATAATGTTGTCTTTGCAACGTAATATTAAACATAATATTATAAAAGTTGTCTTATTAAATAATTTTTTATTGAATTATTTTTAATATATATATATATATATATATGTGTGTGTGTGTGTGTGTGTGATTTGTTTCATCTTATTCATTCTCAAAGCAAATTATTATGGTATTTATGGAAAGACTTATTGAGACTGATATTGGCTTCATGTACAAGTGATGAGATAATATTATAATTCAATGTCTGTATTTCTTCAAAGCAATATATGTAATTATATAATTGAATATTTATAAGTACAGTAATCAGATATATTATAAAAATTTTATCCACTTAGTAGCGCTTTCGACTATTCTCATAGTCTTTGTCAACTAACACTTTGAAAGGCTAACCTTCCTACAATTCTGTGATCTTAACATTTGCTGCCTGACTGTTAATTAAGTCATGTTTGTATTTGTATAATAGCATAGATTCTTTTATTTTTCTTTTGTTGTTATTTTTTTCAATTTGCAATATTTTAACATTGTTGTAATTGAAGTTGAAACCATAAATACATGAATTATTATGATCATGAAAAACAAATGCTGAAACATTATTATCTACTTTGCAATTTTTATTTGATTTCTGAACTCTTTTTAACAACAGCAAATGCTCTTTAGTTCTTTTTTCCAATGTACATCTTGATTCGACTATATATATATATACTCTACCACACCTACATATCATTTATAAATGATATACTTTTTATTTATAAATGAGGTTTTATCTTTAGAATTATTTATTAATTTGTTTTATGTCACATAAGATAGCAGGTTTGAAGTCTTTCTTATTTAGAAATAATAGTCTTTGCAAATATTCATCAGATAAAGGCAAAAATATTGAAATATATATTCAAATGAATTGTTAAATGTTGGTTACAATTATAATCATAAATATAATGTTATTAAAGATTTTAATACGAGATATAAGAATAAAAATTTTAATAATAATATTGATCCTTCTGCTAATAAAAAATATGGATATCAATACCATATATTTCAAATGATCAAGTAAATTTTATAAGGAAGATTTATAAATGGTATATGTGATATTGCATTTTACACACCTCCTACATTAAACAAATTAATAAATAATTCTAAAGATAAAACCTCATTCATAAATAAAAATTGTATCATTTATAAATGGATATGTAGGTGTGGTAATGTATATATAGGCAAATCGAGATGTACGTTGGAAAAAAGAAATAAAGAGCACTTGCTGTTGTTAAAAAGGGTTCAGAAATCAAATCAAAATTGCAAAATACACAATAATGTTTCAACATCCATTTTCACTACTATAATAATTCATGTATTTATGGTTTTAACTTTAATTATAACAACGTTAAAATATTGCAAATTGAAAAAAATAACACCAAAAGAAAAATAAAAGAAGCTATGCTAATAGACAAATATAAACATGACTTAATTAACAGGCAGGCAGTAAACGTTAAGATCATGGAATTGTGGGAAGGTTAGCTTTTCAAAGTGTTAGTTGACAAAGACTACAAGGATAGTCGAAAGCGCTACTAAGTAGATAAAATTTTTAAAATATATCTGATTACTGTATTTATAAATATTCAATTATATAATTAAGTGATGAGATGTACATACATTCTCATAAATAAGTCTCTTCTATTGTATATTCTCAAAACTATGGTTCATTTATTAAACATCTTGTGTCCTTATAATTAGTATTCAAACTGTATACTGTTTTTAAATTATTTTCTTTTATTTCTATTTGTAACTAACTATCTAATTTGTAAACAATATCCAAATTTACAAAAGCGCAGAAAATTAATTAAATGTAAAATATAAACCTAGATCAATGACTAACTGTATAAATATATATCGATTAATTCTCATATAGAGTTAATAAAAAAAAAAAATTCAAAAATTTTAAAAGTTAAACAAATCGATAGATTTATATTTGATTGAACAGAAATGCAAGCAGTATTTTATTTATTATTATTTTCTATATAATCTATCTCATCTTTTAAAAGTAGAAAATGCAAATGTGTCTCATTTTATGGATCATTGTGTAGAAAATGAATTTTACTGTTTACATTTTAAGTTACCAATTAATTTAAACTTTTAAAATTAGTTCATTTGTATAACTTCCTGGATAGGAGCTTCATCGCCTTGACTGTTTTCTCTCGGTAGATGTAATAATTTACTTCACTATATTGATATCAATTTAAAACTGTCAGTTTTGTTTATAGCCAATTACACCTGTGAATAAGAATTATCATGAGACTACTGAAGTCTGTTACGAACTACATATAAACCACATGAAAATAAAATTTAATAGAGAGCTTGCATTTATTGTTTTTTAAAATTAAACACACCCATAAACGTGTGTGTGCTGACACAATCTAACTGTTAATATATACGTTTAACAACTCATATCTACGAACAATTATTTTACGATTTTAGAATTAACAAAAAAATATTTTATAATTATATTCCTTATATTATTCTTACATAAATAATTGACTTAACTTCAGAAAAAGGGAATACATTATTCTTTTTTTCTCCATATTTTTAAAAAAATATTAAAAGATAGATATTATAGAACCATTGCAAAATAACTTCTTTGATATTTTATTTTTGTCCTTTTTTTCTTATAATAATTCCTATTTTATATATATTTATTTAAATTTATGGTATTCTTTATCAATATTTCATAACTGTTTTAAGTTCAAACACTTTTCCGTCACTTTTTTATACTTTTTTTTTCAATAAATCTCTTTTACCTGATATTTGCTTTATTAAACTTCTTTAATATTTTAAACTCATGTTTTTGTTTATTAATTTTTTAGTGTATATATTTATTAATCACAAATTCTTTTGATACTACTAATAGTACATATTATAAACATTGTACTCATTAAAATACATCAAGTTTGCCCCCTCCTCCAGACTCTTGCATACATTTTATATAAACTTTGATAACAATATGTATTATTTACTGTACTATAAATGTGCAAGTATTTTTTGATACACACACACTTATATTATAACAAGTGATTTTTATGTGTATAGTACACATATATGAATTAAGATTATACTATAAACATTTTTTTTTTAAAAATAATGTTTTTAATAATAAATTGAGAGGGCACATTTACATATATATATACTGTGTGTATTCATTCACATCCTCTCAAAAATAAAAATAAATATTATACTTGTACCTTTTTTTTAAAAAAAAAGTGACAGACATGTATGCAAACAAGCCACTTTCATTGCAATCAAACATGTTCTTTATGATGTATTTTTTGTTTATTGTTTTTTCCTATGGAAATATAAAAGCTATCTCATTATAGTCAGATACTTGACTTTGGCATTTTTATAGTCATTACTACTTGCAATTACTCATTTCAGATTCTAGCCTAAACTCTTCATACGAACAAATTTTAAACTTTCAGATGCAATTTAAGAATATTTTATCTGTCTTTTTTTGCCTCTGCTAAATTACTAACTTTCATTTTTATTGCTTAAGAAAGATACCTTACAAATTTTTTTAAATTTTATAAACTTCTAACTTTGCATTTAGAAAATATGTACATGCTTTCAATGTAACTTAAAAGTATTATTAATAAATAAGAAAAATATAAAACAAAAATAATTTCTTCTGTATTGTAAAATTTGCTAAATTTACAAAATTTTATATTTTTAACTTGTTTACATATTTTAGATGGTGTATAACTGAAGTAGTGTATATTAATATAATGTAAACTTTACCTTTACTATAAAATGCTTAATGAAGTTTTTTAATGTATAAAATGATAAATTTATTGACATTTATTTATTTCTTCAAACTTATATATATTAAGGAAACATCTGTCAAATATGTTTGTCACTTTGATTTGAAAAATAATTTGCTACCTTAAATCATTATTTTCTCATTAGTCACTGATAAGTTAATGAAGATAAGTTTGATTCATATGTGCATCTTATGGCCTTATATAATTCTAAGGCAGTATGTAATTTACTTATACTGAATGTTTATTATATATGTAAGTAGAAGAATTTGAACTTAGGATTTTTCAATATATTCATCCTCCACTCTATCTCAAGCAACTGATACACATGATTACACACATGCAAAAAGATACATGATCTCCAATATACATATTTTGTGCAGAATCAGTACTACTCATTGGTTAAGCCAGATCATAATCTCCGACTCATATGACTGGTTTTGCATGAAATACATATATTGGAGATCATATATTTTTTTGCATATGTGTGGTCATGTGCATTTATTGCTTGAGATAGAGTGGAAAATAAATAGTCTAAAAAATTCTGAGTTCAAATCCCTCTATTTACATATATAATAATCAAATTCTATGTTGCCTTTGAATTACATATTGCTTAGGAAATAGATTTCATATTGGGGTATAAATTTAGCCCATCCCTCTTCCATTAATATATGTAGATACATAATGTTCAATAATGTGAGGAGTTAGATTGATGTAATGTTTACATGGGTGTGACTACAATATCAAATGTAACAAGAACTTTGAGTGTTCCACCATTTATTTTTAAATGAAATGGGATACACCATTTATTTTTAAATGAAATGGGATAGTTAAATAGCTGAAAGGGATAAAAGATTAAAGTCTGTTCATTAAAGTTTGAGGAATTGCTAATATAAACTGAGCATTGGTTGTATTTGTTTGTGGGAGATTATCATCTAGTTCAACTGATGAGTTGTGGCACACAATATATTTATTGGGGATCATGTACCTTTTGCACATGTGCATGAGATGGAATGGAGGATGAATAGAATGAAAAATCCTGAGTTCAAATCACTCTTTTTTCTTATGGACATATTTTTTTTTATTAATCTGCAGCAATATATGGTTGTCTTAACCATCATATAATAACAATAAAAATGCCCAATGTCTTTTTGGCTATTGGAGTCAAATTTGTTTATTTGATGTTTGCGTAGGTTAGAATTTTTTTATGGAGCAATAAAATTCTCATTAGTAAATATCCTCTGTCATTACTAAAATTAACTTATAATATATATTAAGGCTATAACCTTAAGACTATGTGCCTAAAATGCAACAAGGGACCTCTAAAAACCTAAACACAAGATTAATGACCCCAAAAGACAAGAGCAGCCACTCTCACCCTCAACCTAATTTCTAATTATATAGGTAAATCTAAAGCATTTTGATTTGAGAGCATGAAGCTATTAACTACTTCATTGATTAAGTCCACAATTTCTATACAAACTAACATATATGAAATCTTTCAATTTACAATGAGTCAGTGTAGAGTTCTTATAATAAGAAATATTTTAAAACAATTTAAAGTTGTAATTAATAATTTGTAAAGTGCATACTCATTACGTAATATATATTAAGGCTATAACTTTAAGAATATGCACCTAAAATGTGACAGTAGGGACCTCTACAAACCTAAACAGAAGATTAATGACCCCAAAAGATTAAGAGCAGCCACTCTCACCCTCGACCTAATTTCTAATTATATAGGTGAATCTAAAGCATTTTGATTTCAGAGTGTGAAGATATTAGCTTCATGTTTTCAAATCAAAATGTTTAGACTCTCTTTCTTATATTTAAATGCAATGAAAGTATAAAAAAAGTCTAGCATATGATAGTGGATAAAAAATTAATAAATATAAATAATATTTGGATTGAGAAATATTTTACAGCAGTAGGATAGGGAAGATAATATAAACAGCAGTATATATAAAATATAAATGAATAAATCAGAGGTATACAATGTTATTCTGGAGAGGACTGTATGCTAGGGTTGATACTGGTGTGCATCAATTTATGATAATAGAGAAAAAAAGAAAAAAGTGTGCAAATCTATAAATAAAAATATTTAACAAGAGGATTTTAAAATGTTTCTATATATATAACTATGATAATTCATTCAAAAACAAAAAATTGGAGACTCAAATAAATATGGATTCACCGAAGCTATAACCTGTACAATCAGTGAATACAGAAACAATTTTTCAAGAAGAAATTCTGTCAGTACAAATGCAGGAAGAAGAGAAACCAGCCACATTCACTATGGAAATTGTGTGTGCAGTTATAAAAAAACTTAAAACAATGTATTCAGAATTTAAAGAGATGAAACAAGAATTTAAAGTGATCCAATAAAGCAGTGATAGAAAACTTGAAACAATGCACTCAGAATTGAAACAGATGCAACTAAAAAACAAAGAAATGCATTAAGAAATAAAAGAGAAATTTGACTGTGTACAAAATTCTATAAGCACCCTTAAAGTAGAAACAACAAGTCAAATAAATGACCAAGTGTAACCAAAATCCAGTGCTTAGAAAAAAGTTTATATGTGTAGTGGAAAAAATCATTCACAAACCAGTAGAATCATGTGAAAATAAACTGCAAGAAACTCCAAATTATAGCTGAGCAACTGGAAAAATTGGAATTGAAAGAAGGAAAGAAGAAAGATGCAAATCAAATACAAATTTCCATATTAAAAGAAGAACTCATGAACATACAACAGATGATCCAGAAAACTTTGACAGAAGTAGTTATCACCATGAATAACATAAAGATAAATTACACAAAAATGAAAGAAAACACAAGGAACTGAGTTAATGAAATGGTAAAAGAGCATACATAAAAGTTAGAAGTAGAGATATTATTAAATCCTATAAAAGAAAAAAGTAAAAACACTCTAGTATTAGACTGAGTTGGAAATAATAAATTATTATTGACAGATTGTCAAAGGGACAGAAGAGAAAGAAGATCCACTTCTGAATGAAGAGAATATTATGTTTTTCAAATCATCCCAAACTACCAATAACCAAATATTTGGAGAGAGGTAAAACTTTAAAAAAATTAAAGAATGACTTATTCTCTGTCAACCATGGACCTGTTAAAAGAAAAAGAATAGTACAAGTAATATTAGCAAAAGATATAACAAACCTGAAAGTGGCATTAAAATAACCAAAAAAAAAAGCAACTATCAGCTTGCTAGAAAGTAACTGTGACTTTGACATTGAAAAAAAAATATTAATCATTTAGATGTAAGAAAGATATACAAAATATGACCCAGAATGAATAAAAATGATTTTTACAAAAAATTGAATAAAGTAATATTATAGTGTGTGTAGATAAGTTTGCTTCTGGAGGTATACTGGGTTTTGATCATGGATGTGAGACAATATGTCGTTATATAATATTTGGAAGTTGCTATCATTTTATGTACTGCCACAACAAATTTTTTTTTTTGTTAAATAGTGTGCTCATTTACCTGTAAGGTTTGGAAAAAGCAAGGTGCAGTTGGGAAGTTGGTTTAATAGCTTCTAAGACTCAAATAGAAGCAAGAGTTAATTCTTATATGGTTTATTTACTCATCTGTGAGACTCAGAGAAAGCAAGGTGCAGCTGGAGTTTTTGTTTACTGTATTATTTTATAAGATTCTAAAAGAGAACACGGCCTTATTCTATTGTGTTGTATTGTGGATTGTTTAACAGAATTAATCTGTGATAGTTCTTCTAATGTCCATGCATCATACATCTTTACATCCTATGATAAAATTTTTGTACATTCCAGGGTAGAAATTCTATGCATTCTCTATGGTAATTAATGACAAACAACTCTCTGAACAATGTGGACATATATACCATGTAAAACACCATAATAAAAAAATAGATATAAATTAATATTGTTAGCCAACACACAAATAAAAAATGGAGGGTTGCACTGTCCCATTGTCTCCTTTTAAGAGGAGGAGATGTATACCCATATCAACCTGAGAACAGCTCCCATTAGTTAGATTAAAACACTACATAAAAATAATTAAATATATATATGAAAGGTACAAACTGCCTTTATTATGTGCCATTGAAATAAACTACATAAAAAATAAAAGAACACTGATTTATGTATTTGACAATATTACTAAATATTTATGGTATACTGTGAAAGACAATAAATTAATTAATTGATAAAGATACTGTAAAGTATTTGCTCATAAGACTAAAATAAAACTTATTAATATACATTTTAATTATATTAAATGGTGTGGCAATTTATGCAAAATGTTATCTATCACTTCTGCTATATGCGAGTAGAAAAATGATACTAAATGAGACTGTAAAAGCGAGAAAAACAAATACTTGTGACCGCGAATCAATTTCAAAATGATTAGTTTATAAAATTTCAAGGCATTTTGAGATCTTTTTGATTTTACCTGATCTGAATCGATTTATAAATAAAATCTTGTTGATTCTTAAAGTAAACTTAATGGTGAATTCAAAGCCATAATTAAAAATCATAAATTAATGATATTTGTGTAATTAGAATTTTAAAAAAAAGGTTAGTAAATAATTTTATATTTTCCTACATTGAAAGGGGGTAGATAAAAAAAAGAAAACAAACAGCTATTTCTTTTTTCTTCCCTTATAAAATAATGTAATATATTAAGCCCCCCCCCCCACATGTTGTTGAAGAGAACAATAGAATATTTTATTCAGGGGTCTGATATTTTTGAATGGTCTACATTATGATTCAGTTGCTGGCAAGTGATGTAGTCAGGGAATAAAAAAAATAGCAGAGATATATAAAAAGGGGATCATTAAAAATTCATTCACTATACAGTCATTCATTTTGATGTGATATTTGTTTGATTGCAGATTTCCATTAGAATGGTATTTTGATTTCAAATTGCAAGCTGTATATTAAAGCTATACTGAAATAAGCAGTAAGAGAGAAGAGACTTTACAGCTAAATTGCAATGCTTACCTATAGCAGAAGTGATGATAATGTTTTCCTATAATAGTGTATTATTTACCATGCAAGGCTAGGCAAAAGTAAGTAGCATATAAGTTAGAAGATCCTAAGTATGCAGTCCAATCCAGTAAATAACATCAAAGTCTGTGGAACTAGATTGCTACAGCCTCTAAAATACAAGTAAAAAAAAAAAGTTTTATGTTATTAAATCACTGATGACCTATTGATATACTTCATGTTATATGCCACTAATGCTGATATAACTACAATTCAAATTGAACATGTAAGAAGAAAAAATCTATTCATCAAGCAAATTTATGAAGATAACCATAATTGCAAAAAAAGAAAAACAATATTTGAAAACACATGATTTACCACTTTAAATACTTTTACCAATAAGGTATTCACATTATAATATTAAAAAGTTCTTAGACATAAATGTGAAAATATGTTAATTATTGTGATGTGTTCAATATGTACATCTATATTTAGAATCACTAGCATATATCTATACAAATTTACATATGTTTTTGTTTTGTTAGTAAATTCTTAAATTATTGTTTATTAATCCATTTATTGATTTTGTAATTTCATTCAAGCATTATAACTTCAACACTCTTGCTAGTTTATAAATCATCCACAACTATGAGATAACATGCAAACCATTGGGGAATATAGTGGTATGTTATGGTAATAACTGTCAGTGATGGCGATTATTATTTCATTAGTATTTTCAGTAAACATTCTCTATTGAAGAGGTTTGGTGCCTGGAGTTTATTTCTTCATTAAAACCTAAACAAATAAAATACTGTTAGGAGTACTTATCATTATAAATCCCAATCATTGGTTAGTATTATTATAAAAACTTTTTTATTTTTGAAATTCTATTCAACTTTGTTATTGATGATATTTATGCATACATCTGGAACATCTCATAATATATATATATATGTGTGTGTGTGTGCGCGCACGTGTGTGTCTTTTATGGTTATGTAATCCAGGTTTAAACACAGATTTCATTTAATATAAATTTTTAAAAACCTGTATAGCGAACATAACCATTGTATAAGCATTATATAAGTGGTTATCAAATCCATACTCACATTTACACTTAGTTACTATATATATATATAAAAGACATATTTTGCAGGTTCATCCATGTTAAAAAATTTAAATATTGATATACCGTATATCAATATTTAAATTTTTTAACATGGATAAACCCTTAAAGTATGCCTTTTATATATGCAATCTGTGAAAACTTTGTATAAACATATATATATATATATGAAGAGAAATATATTTAATTGTATTCCTTCTATAAAACTTATCTCTTTATTACTAGCATTGTATGAAATCTTATTTTCCCCTAAGTAAAAAAGTATTTTATGATATGCTTATTGAATGTAGGTAAGATGTAGATTCTCCTTATGCTATAAAGATTATTTTAAGATTGGTGTTAAAAAGTCAATGCTAAATGTCTTTATTTGGTTGATGTGAATGAGAATTGCTGCAATCAAGCATAATGTTGAAATCATTAAGAAAACAAGTTTTATGCAGAAGTTAAAATACAGAATTATAACATGTCAAGTAAATAAATTAAATGACCAGATGAGATATATGTATTTAAATTTGTGGTTACATAATAGGATATATTGTTCTTGAAAAACTCATTATTCACTTTTTTTTTTTTACTTTCTATTATGGATTTGTTTTTATTTGGAATTAGAATTTTCATACTTCATTTATGACTAAAATATAATGTAGTTATGGGTAATTTCTTGACACATACATTTCTTCTTTTGCTTCTCTTTTATTTTCTGGTTTATTATTTCCTCTATTGTATTTGTTTCATAATACATACATTACATTGTTAAAAAAATCTAATTTAAGATATGTTTACATTAATGGGATTATGCATTTTTAGATAAATTTTATCTATGATATAACCAAACAAACTATCAATTAAAAACTAGCATCATAATCTGAAGTAATAGTATTTGTTTGGCCAATCTTTAAAACAAAACTAGTAACATTTTTAGTTTATTACTGTAGATCAGAGACTTCCTAACTTATTTGGCATACTAACTTCTTTTCAAAATTTTTTTTTTTACTCATAACCCAAGTGGGAATTACAGTTTTTAAATGAACAAACAAAAGCTACTGTAATACATTTGAATTTTTTAGCATCTATATTTATGTCTACATCTTCCAATATAAAATAAATCATGAAAATATTTCCATTACACATAAAAGATTAAGATAATGAAAGATCATATTAAAATAAAAATTATGAATAACATTAAAAATAATTTTAACGAGAAAGATATTAAATTTATAATTATTGTCATCAGCATTTTTAGTAATTATCTATTTGCAGCCATTTCATTTTTTAAATACAGATTTGTAACATCAGTGAGCCCACATTGAAATGAATTTTCTGAATGAGATGTAATTAAACCTTCTGTAAAGTGAAGATGTCAGTTTTTGTAGCCATAACTATTAGTAATTATTTTTAAATTTCAATTCTTTATTTGTTGTTTTAGTTTTGGAGATTTTTCTATACTTGTAATTAAAAAAAATTCCAAAGTTCAATTGGATATGCTCATTTGAAGAATATATTCAAATTGTTGTTTAAAATAAAAATGGAGAGTGTCCAAGTGCTGACAATAGGGTAATCAAGTCTTTATCATGTTTTTTTTTTTTTTTTACTATTGATAACTTTGGAAGGTGACTAAATTTTTCTAATCATACATTTTATTTGTACAGAAGTTTTTTACAAATGCAAATGTACCAGCTGTTGTTTTGGTTAAATTTAACTTTTGCATTGGAGATGTTATTAAACAAGTCTGTCAAATAAGCTATATTATTTTTGGAATCAATCAACTTCATCTCTATTTTTTTTTAGAAATTCTAACACTGAGATCAAAGAATTTACAAAACCAATCCAAATGGACACTCTGTTTTGATAGTCAGTGGACTTCTTATACAAAGCTGCAACCAATGGAATTCATTATTTTCAATATGAAGCAACAAAATGTCATTCAATGAATTGCTTCTCGTTTTATTGACTGCTTTAATGAGAAAATAAACTATATAGATATTTATCAGAATTTTGACAACAAAATGTTAAAGATAAATGGCACAGCATATAGCTAAAAGATTCACATTTTTTAAATAAATCCTTTTAGTAGCAAATAACGACATAACTCAGGGGGATTTCTTTTTTTTTTTAAAAAAAAAAATATCATGCATAAAATCCTCAATTTTCCTGCATTATCAGTTTGCAAATTTTTAGCTAATAATAATTTTTGGCAATTTGTTTTTTCTTTTATAAATCACTCTTACGCTAAATGAGGCTTCATTTTCTGACAAAGAAGATTGACTCATCAATATGTATAGAGATTGGGATGTTTTTAAATGTTCATATGATAATGAGTTTTCAACATCTTGAGCCGGTTCATCAATTCTTTTTTTGCAATATTTTAATTCTCAAAGAAACCTTTTAATAATATTAGATGATTACTTATCTTTGTTGTGATCGTAAACTTTTGTCAACTATTGTCGTAATTTTGAAGATTTCATAACTTTATTTGATAAAATTTTCTGGGAAAGCAGGCGTAGTGTTCACCAGCAACTGAATAAAACCGTACTTCAAATATTTAATACTATATTGGATACATTTTTCTTAAATTCATCATAATATTATCTGGAAAAAGAGTAAAATTTATGTATTTATTTATCATAATAAAGGTATAAAATTAAGATTTATTACAATTTATGTAACTGAAGAAATGCATTTCTTTTGCTGAAAACGAATTTTTTTTTCAGTAATTGTTTTGTTAGACTATTGCCAACCTCATTAGGTATATAGTGTTTTTATGAAAGGCGGTAAAAGATTGCAAAATAAAATACTAATGAATTTAATAAATTGGATTTTCTTCTTCCTCAGCATTAAATATATGTATTTGATATTAAATTGTCAAATATCAAACTAAATTTATCAAGAAATAATTAATTTTTTAAAATATGTTAATTTGCAATAAAAAATGAGTAATTTTAATTCAACTTGTTTTTACTTAAATAAAGTTTCCTTATTGATATCTGCATATGCCTTTCTTATCAATTAAAACAGATGGTTCGATACATGTAAATAAATATCAACAATTAACTAGTTTTTTTAAATTTTAATTATTATTATTTTTAATATTGTAATAAAAATATGACAATACCACAAGTTTGCTACGATTTTATTATAAATAAGCACTAGAAGACACAGAAACATGCTGTAGATATAAAAACAAATATATAACAGTACATGTAAAATGCTGTTACTTTGAAACAGTAATAACACAATTTGCTTTGTATGTGATCTGTAATTGAAAAATCAAAGATATCTAATATGAATTAAATTTTTTAAATACTTATTGCACAATTGATAACTTTTTGCTACACAATCCAAAAACAATCTAAATTAAATTGTTATGCATACCATACTGTAAACAGCTTAGTAAATGCATGTATTCTTGATGATGCATGCTGGACTTATTGACAAGGCATAATATGCTCACCTATCAACATTTGCTTGCTAACATCTGTCAATAGACTTGGGCACTGATCAATTATAACTTTAATTTTTATGTTTATTTAACAAATGAAGTAATTACTATGACTTTAACTGTATGTTACACACACAAAAAAATGTGCCTGAATAGTTTTTCAAATGTTTCTTTCCCCCCTCCCCTTTTGATTCCACTGCTTTATTATTTTATTCAACACTTCCCAATCATATCTTGTATGCTATTCTGCTTCTCCGAATTAACATTATACCCCTGGAAAGTGATATTATATTCAGAAGCTCTACTCTAGATTATAAAAAGGTTTGTCCATCAGACCACTCATATTTTTTAGAGTAATAAATTTTAAACAGTTCAATTTTGATTTAAAGATTCATCAAATATACTATTACTAAAAAATGATTTTAGTTTGCAATGCCAGTTATTGATTAGTAGTTTATAGGGTTACATCATAAATGAGATTTGTTTTTAAAAGAAATGCTAAATATTTGCATCTCAAAACTGATGATAATTAAAATATATGCTTATCAAAGTACACGTATACCACATCTTTTATAAGCCATCAATTATTTTGAAAATGACTATATCCCATATTAGCTATTTTTTAACAATCTCAAAAATAGCTAATATGGGAAATAGTCATTTTCAAAATAGTTGATGGCTTATAAAAGATGTGGTATGTGTGTACTTTGATAAGCATATATTTTAACTTTCTTCAATCTTTATGAAACTATTTATTAATTAAGTCACATTGCAATCATTGATGACAATGAGGTGTTAATCAAGCATGACCTTTTGGAAAAGTTGCATCTAGACAAAGCAATTTCAGGTTAAATATCTATATAATTTTATACTCTATGTATGCTTACAATTGATTGGTCATCTTATTTACTTACATGCCCCTATTACTTAAAATTTAGAAGTATATATGCCTACATATCACACATTCACATCTAGTCTAACATAACATTGGTATAATGAAGGGAAAATATTCAGAAATTTTTAAGCATATATATTTTATTATAACACAAATGATGACAATATAACAATTTGCAAACAATATTTGTCTAAAATAGAATCATATTACAAAATTTTCTTGATCAGATTTGACTTTTCATTCTTAATGTAAAATTTAAGTATCTAATAACATCTCCTAATTGTCCTATATATATATATATATATAGAAAGAGAGAGAGAAAGAGAAATATAACCCAACAATTGATCACTCACAAAACATGTACCAAACAAAGAGGCATTGGCTAGCAATCAAACATGAGCAGGCACCATATAACATGTACTTCTAAAACACTGAAGTATTAGTCCTCTTGTAGTCACAGTCATGGTTAAATATAATTATTAAAATATAAGATTCTTGTATAATTCAAAATATTTTATCTTAGTTCTTAAAACATCTTTATCTCAGTAATAGGTTCTTTGATAATTTTAAATATTTTATCTATGTTTTAAAACATATTTATCTCAAATATAGGTACTTTTGCATGTTTAAAATATTTTGATCTCAGGTTTAAGTTTTTTTTACAAGTTTAAAATATCTTGATATCAAATATAAGTTCTTTTCAATTTTAAATATCTTGATCTCAGGGTTCTAATTCAGAATAAAATACGCCTGGAACAAAATGTTAATGGTAACAATTTAACTTCTTAAGAAAAAATAGATGGTTATTATTGAAGCTAAACATAGAACATTTGATACTTCTTTTAATTTACTTTGGAATCTTAGTATTTTTAAGAAAATAGAAACGAAATTACATAATAATATACTTAGTAATACATAATTGATAACTTGAAAAACATTTCTAAATACTTTACAATTATTTAAATATAACTATTTCACTTCTACTGACTATAAAATACAAAAAATCTTATATTTTCTGATGCAAATTTAAAGAAGCACTATTGAAATAATGTAGAAGACAGTAAGGGCATCTTTAATGCTACCAGCTACACAATGAGTGCATTTGAAATGAAGTAAATAATATGACATTTATCTTCTAAGAATGCAGGTGGAATAATTAAATAATTATTCAGCAAAATGAATGTATTATCACTATATGATCATTGAAATGCACTCTTAAAGAAAAATAATTATTAATGCAAACTTTATTAAAGTATATTTTCTGATAAATAAATGTACTAATGCAATGATGTCATAATGGCAACAAAATAAATCCATATTTAATTAATAATAAAAATATTTCTAAAATACTATATCTTGTGTCTGGAAAAAAGTGAGAGTATTCATTTATAATTTATCTTTAAAGTACATGTGCATTGGTTTAATCACTAATATAACTATTACAATAATTATTATTATTGTTGTTATTAATCTACTATACTATATTTACAAATATTAATAATTTCCTTAAAACCATTTCTACAATTTTATCATATAAATTATATTCACTACCCAATAGTTCTCTTATTCATCAAATATGATCTTTATTTCCAACTAGTAACCATAAAGCAAAACAGAATGCCTATATTGGTGTTTTTCTGAAGGTTTGCTCAGTTGGTTAGAGTGTTACCTTAAAATTCAATAATCAAGAATCTAAGGACCCAGGTTCAAATACTATGCTAGTACTGTCACTGGTCAGACCAGCAACAACTGAAGAAGAGGGGAGAAAAATACCACTCAAAATGCTGTGCTTATACTAACCTGTTTGTTGTGATATTACTAACAGTTAGTGCATATACTAACCTGTTTGCTGTGATATTACTATTAATTGTTTGCTGTGATATTACTAACACTTGGTGCATATATTAGCCTGTTTGCTGTGATATTACTAACAGCTGAATGCATTTGGAATATTTAAATAAAATTAAACTTTTCTAAAGACATTCAACACACATATTAGATGATGGAAATAGTCCAATATGCAGTATGCCTATATGCTTTTGTCCAGGCTACTAGAGATATTATATACTTTACTTAATCAAAAACAATATTGAAAATCAATATGTAGATGCTTCATAAATGTTAATATGATAGCAACAAATATTATGCAATATATGACACTTATAACATTAACAATAACTATGTTGAATGAGGAAATAACTATACTCAACACTGATAATATTCTTTAAATTTTTAAAAAAATATATAGTGGAGCTAATAATGAATTGTAAAGATGAACAGGCCTGTGGATATATAGCAAAAGTATACTCTAGTATTAAAATTCTAGGCAAAGAGAATAAGAGAAATATGAACTAACAAAAATATGATTGAGCACTTGATACTATGCTCAGGCAGTGCTGATGAATGAATGAGCCACACTCCCTTTCATGGAGAGACTAAATACATATAAAAGTACTATAATACCCATGTAAAATTGCCTCAGAAATAATATTACTAATATTAAAAGGCATGGAGCTAATAATAATAATAAATATATGAATAATTATTCATCATGCATTCACTCAATTTAAGATTATATGTATATGGACAAAATTATTATTGTATAATGGTGACAACACTTTATTTACAGACTACTTAAAATTCTCACACACATACTGATATTTATACAACTTTTATTCGTAAATACTTTTCATAAATATACAAAAGGCTGATATACCTCTGGGTACAATCATTTATATAATTTTAAATAACCATTCAGAAAACTCTGAAATAATATAATTAATCCATAAATAAAACATTCCACTGTATATCTTACACATTCCATCTTATGAACACTGTTTGTGCAAACATATTTCTAATATAATAATTAATAATAATCATAATATAATACATAAACTATGACTATAATAATTCTAAACATTATATATATATTAATAATTCAAACAAATATATTTAACACAGTATTCAAAATTAAATAATATATTCTTTACCAGAAGTACTTTCAATTGTTTCACTGACAATCTTTATCAACTGTTAATACAAATGTACAAAAAATAAAAACTTGCATTACCCATCATTCAATCTATTCAAATTTCCCACAATAGATTGAATGATGGGTAATGCAAGTTTTTATTTTTTGTACATTTGTATTAACAGTTGATAAAGATTGTCAGTGAAACAATTGAAAGTACTTCTGGTAAAGAATATATTATTTAATTTTGAATACTGTGTTAAATATATTTGTTTGAATTATTATTATATAATTTAAAAATACAGACATTTAATGGTTGTAGTTATATATATATATATATATACAATAACTATAATAACTTTTTTAAGAGATTAAAAATTCATTTTCCTTTTCATAAGAAAAACTATCTCTTTTCAGTCCTTTTGTTCTTTCTTAAGTAATATCAGAATGCATACACAGTCCTTCATTAAGATAGAACTGATACAAAGATGAAGATTTATAATAAAATATTTTGGAAAAATATTTGCAATGAAATTTAACAACTTCAAAATAAGCATAAGAGCTAACAGCAGATAATTCTGATAGCAATTTATTTCAAAATACATTTTTAATGGCAATGGGAATCAGAGGAGTAATGAACTCTAATTTTAATTACAAATTGTTCTTTATAAAATTTTATTATTATAATAAGTTGACTTTTTAAGCAACATTAATTACAATGCTGCAAATTTATATTTATTCCTTTTCTAAGTAAAAAACAACATGTCTGAATCAATTAGCAAAAAAAAAAAACTCAAATAAATAAATAAGTAAACCAGAGATGAATAGCTATATTATTTGTTTTTAGCATAAAACAATCTTGATATTGTCTTTTCCTTGTGATAATTAAAGAATTGATTTTCATAAATTGGTCTTTTATTATAATTTTATAAGACAATTCTAAATAATTGTCATTGCTTCCTTTTTTCATAGACTTAATACTTTCATAAAAGTTCATTCTTCTATGTCTTAGCATGATATAAGTATATTGAATAATTTTTAGTAACAATAATTAGTATTAATAACTAATTAAAAGGTAATTAAAATGTGATGAAGATAGTCTTATAACAAAAAGTTCAGAATTTAATAATATTTATATAAAATGAAACAATATATTTTTCCTTACATGAATTTTCTTTTCCTTTGGCTTTTTTGAAATACATTGGAAATTTTTTTAAAATTATTGTTTGCTGGATCAGTTGGGCATATGCTTTCAAGAGAAATACTGTAATGGATAACTTATAGTTTTTTTTATTCAGGCATAATGACAATGAAATATGAAACATACATTTTTAAATTGACTTTTTTAAAAAAAACAACAACTAATTAACTAAAATTAGTTAATTCAAAAATAAAATAAAGTGAACATTTTAATAATAATCATCATAATAATAAAATTTATATTAGGATTCCCTTTTTTGTATTAGTGTGTGTCTGTTTTATACACCATACCCATCAGAATTTTTACTGCATTTTCAGTATTGGAAACTAATCTCTCAATTTTCATTATAGTATTTAAATTACTAGTGTATTTTTATCTTGTTAATTGATCTGACTATGAACTCTATCAATCCAGATTATTATTAGGTCACATGAAAATCTATATGGCAAATGAACTTTTTAATTATAGGTCAATTATTACAATAAATGAATTATTTAATACTAGTAAAAATTATCTATTTATTTTCAAGCTAAACTTTATTTTTTCAAATACCTCTTTTTCATTCCTTTTCTTATATTATTTAAAAGCTTATTCCTTTTTAATAATTAAAAACTGATTGAATATATCCATTCTTAAAATACTTTTAATAAATCTTTTTAACTTTCAATATTTTATCTGCACACATTAAATGTTCACACACACACATGCACATTAAATATATGCATTTTAATGCAATGAAAATAAATTAGTTATTACCTAATATTTAAAACTAATTTACAATTAGCACTAATCTCAATCATTTATATTTATTACATTTACACTCAGCTTTTAAATACCTTCACATAAATTGATATTTAATAAATTATAACTATTACTTTAAATTAACAACTAAAAATTCTAACAAAGTTAATTAACTATTTCAGACTCCATAAACTAACTTTATCTATTACATCTATTTGAAACATATTAAGCTCAGATTAACTTTTCTTTAGTTTAAATCTTAATTTTATTCTTTCAAGCAGATATTAAACAATCTAAAATAACTTTTAAATAATTGTTAACTGAATAGGCTAACTGAATTACTTTAACTCATACTATTGAAACATATAATTTAAGATTTTTATTATAACAGTACAGATAAAGAAATTTATTATAATTTTATAAAAAATATTTTTAATGCTTTAAAACATATATCTAACCCACATGATTAAATATATGGTTATGATATATATATAATAAATATATATCCATTATAGAATAATTATTATAATAAAATTATAATAAAAGTAATAAATTGTAACAGTGATAACATATTTTATAAATAATTATAAAAAACCATGGAAGTACTTTCAGATAATTTCTTAACCTTCTTCAACTGAAAATCATTTAAATTTAGTAGAAATAAACATCACCATGTTATTATATCCTAAGATTTTTGAATTTTAATGTTAGAAGTTAGCATATTATTAATTAAAGATATGCTATTTCTATTTATCAAAATTGCTTCTTTAATTTTTTTTTATGGTTTCTCTTCTCATAAAGAATCTTAGTATTTTTCAGATTAAAATTGAAAGTAAACATGTTTTTTTTCATAATCAAAGATAGAGATTTATTTTATGTTTATTTTGTGATGCACCTAATGTTAATATATTGGTAAATAATTAAAAAAAAATATTATACCTTTTAAACAAAAAAGTAATATTGTGTATCAAATTTTATATAAGTGTAAAGCTTCATACATAAGTGAATCGAGAAGTAGTCTTGAGAAAAGATTAAAAGAGCATTCAATTGTATATAAATATAAAAAAGAGTAATAATGATTTAGTAATAGCATCATCTTTCTTTGATAATGAAAAAACATGTAAGTTTACTTTCAATTACAATCTGGAAAAGAAACTGTAATAAAATATAAAAAAATTAAGAAGGCAATTTTGATAAATAAAAATAGGATATCTTTAATTAATGCTAATATTAAAATTCATGAATCTTGGGATATAATATGCTGACATTTATTTCCACTAAAATTTGATTTTAAATTATTTTCAGCTAAAGAAAGTTAAACATTAACAGAAAGTACAATATATATTATTACCATAATATAATAGGCAAAACTCTCTCCATACAGTAGTACCACTCTATATATTATAGGAAGGTGGTGGCTATGGTTGTAAAAGAGCCAAAGACACCAAAATGTATGGGGTGCTGAACTGAGTTCAGACCCATATGACTATTTGACTTATTGAGCTTAGATTGAAAATATCTGTGTTTTCAATTTTATTCTCATAGTTTAGTAGTTATGTAGAGTTAAAAGGTGGCTGCTGGAGGATTGCATTAGATCTTAAGATCTAGATGCAGTGCTCTCAGATCCAAGGCTCCTCACTGATGAAGGCCATAAGCCAGAAACTAGTTTGGGGATATTGGATGAGTAGGCAATAGGGATTTTATGCACAAGCCTTCTGTCTTGCTTAGAGTGGCACTACTATATGGAGAGAGTTTTGCCTATTATAACAACAGTTATGAGCAAGCATGGAAGATAGTGATCATGTGATGTTTTAAGGTTAATATATTATTACTACTACAATTCATTACTTTTATTAACAATTTTATATATATAACTTTGTGTGTGAATGCTTAAAGACTGTAAAATGAATAAAATTATTATTTTTTACTTGATGTTAATGCTATATACATATTTTCCAGGATTATTTCAATTGGTTCTACTGTCTTATTTAAACATAAACAGATATTTGATGGAACTTTTTAGTTTTTATTGAAATCTTTATATCACTGAAAAACAAATCATGAGAATCTTCCACATGACACATGATGAGTTACTTTACCAAGATCATAATTATGCATGTGATCAAAAATATGTATTATCTGTGATAATCCTTTTGGTAATAGATTATTTGTGCAACGATTATCTGGATCCTTAATGTTTTTTTTATAATCCAGATCTATTAATTAGCTGCCCATGCTTCTAGCTATTTGCTTAAAGTGTTAAAGGAGTGTTGATGAAGTCTATGTGGGAGTTCTGATGGACTTATTTCTGGCCCACTAATGAACTATCTCATTTGTGCAACATCAAAATATCATAGCTATAAAAAGTTATAATATGCAATTAGTTAATTAGGTGTGTAAATAAAAAAAGTAGTAATAATATGTGATATGTAAATACATATATATATATATATAAACACCAAGTCTATCTAAATAATAGTTAAACTGCCTTTTAGCTGATATGTTCAATAGCTTTTTACAATTAATAAAATGACCATTTCCTACTATAGTTCAATTTTTTTTTATATAGAATTATCTAGAACAATAATAGCTGAAAAAAACATCTTAATATTTATTAATGTAAATTGATTTTGAAAGGATTGATACTAATTGTATAAAATAGAGGTATTTCAGTCATTATCTCTATGATAAATTACTACATATAATAATACTTTTGTACTGAATAAATGCAAAGTCATATGACAATTACCAAATCTATTTTATTAATAGTATGCCCTCTGGCTGCCACTTCTATAACTTTATCTGCTGTAAAAAGTTATTGAACAAGGCAGCTAGAAATACTTCATCTATTAATTCAATAGACTTGGTATTATTGCATGACTATTTAGTATAAAAGTATTATTTATCATTGTGTATATGACACGTGGCTAGTTGTTGTAGAGTTTTAAAAGTAAAATATCTCTACTGTATAAAATTAATATTAGTCCTTTCAAAATCAATTTACATTAAAATATATAGATTGATTTAAAATTGAACTGTGGCTGTTGTAATTATAGATAACTTTATATAAAAATATCTACAGTATAATAGAAAATAATCATTTTTCTACTATAAAAAGTTAAAGAACGTAGTAGCTAGAGGGTAGTTTAATTACTAATTAAATAGATATTTATTTAATACAATAATATTATTATGCACATCATTGTATCTATAACACATGAAGACATGACATCTACCTATTTTAAATCTATCATCTTTTATTAGAGCTCAAATGCATTTTTCTCATCAGTTAAACGTAATAAATATGCCTTAGTTGCCAACATTTAGTTGATTATAAAAAGCAAATAATTCTATCATTGTTTTGCTTTATTTCAAATATTTTTGTGCCATAGTACTCAAATTTTTCACATGCAATTGTGTTATGAATATATATGTATGTGCGTGTATTCTGAAAGTGCATTTTCTTAATTGTTACCATTATTTGGGTCATGCTAAGACAATATTTTCAAAATATCAACAATTTATATAAATTGTTTAATACAACCACATTTTAATTCTGTAGTTCACATTCACATTAAGCGTGTGTATGTGGACAATACTGATTTTAAAGGTGGACGTATTTATAGTACAGACTTTCATTTTGATTTAATTTTTGTTTTGTCTACTTTACTGGATTATAATTAAGACATTTAAACAATTATATATCCTCTTTTAATTGCAACATTTCCAAAATTATAATAATACATTTATATTCTCTCTATATAATTAATGTGCATAGGTATGCTTAAATAATATAAAACCAAAAAGATATTAAATAGTAAAAGTAAAATAATATAATTTTGTAGGAAAATAATAAATATTTGATCAATTACATAATTATTCCGATGATAGAACTGCTTGCATTTCTTCATAATTTGTTTTAACACTTATCTTACTTCTAATTTGAAATTGATCTGGTAGTCCAAAACTGTATGATGGAAAGTTTAGCCCTATGTCTCTGATTTCTTCATTTGGAAAAAATCTTATTCTTCAACTCCAGGTGCTTATTGTAATTTGTCGTAATATGCTTACAATTTATTTGTTTACAGTATAGAATTGTTTGATTTGTTTTTAAAAAAAGGAGAATACGTATTTACCAGGATATAACTATTATTTATTAAAGTTCAAATTTTTCTTAGAATTTATTAAAAATAATTAGATTCTTACTGAATTGTTTAATCAAACTCTTGACAGAGTTTTTCACGATATTCTGTTTTAAAATAAGTAAGCAACCTTTCAATTCCTTCAGAAATTAAATAATCGATTTACACTCCTCTTTGTTTTTTTCTTTTTAATGAACGCAACTGCTCCATGCATTTAATTCAAACCTTTTCTATTGCTACAGGTCACAAAAAAAATTTAAAACTGTATTAAATTAAACACTACTCGTGTATTGTTAATCATATATATATATTGTAACGGGCACATACGTACGTTACATTGTTTTTTATTAGTAAACATGAAAAGAATAAAAGTTCGCAAATAAAACTTCCTTTTTAAGAATTAAAAATTGAAAATTAAAATTCTATACTAAACTCATATATATAAAATTACACAGATGAAAAAAATTATTAAAATAAAACTTTATTAAAAATAGAAAAAATATTTTAAAAGCAAAAACTTAAAAAGATTTAGAGATAAAAATATATCTTTAATTTTGGAAAACACATTAAATAATCAGAAAATGGAAATGATTATTTTAATTAGTCAAAGTGAACTAGCCTTTGGGCATTTAAATGTATAAGCAATGGTCAGATAGGAAAACAATAGAAACTAATAGCAAATGAGAGAAATCCATCGGGGAAATCGGACCTCAACGGAAGGATCATCATCATCGATGACGTAATGTCAATTGAATCCTTCAAATTAATATAAAAGGAAAAGTTTGGAAATTATTAGTTAGTTAGGAGAAGAGAGATGTGACTATATGTGTTAGTGTGGAGTTGAAGGAGAAGGGATTGAAAAGGTGCACTCTTCAATTTCTTCAGTTTTGTTAAAAAAAAAAAAAGAAATGATATCGGTTTTTTTTTTACATTAAGGACCAGCTAAACTAAAAGACCTCCAGATAAATAAAAAACAATGGCTAACTGGATACCAATATCTTCAGGACGACATGGGAATTCCCGTTCAAAATTACAAACAACTACAAATTATGGACCTTTTAAAACCGTAAGAATTTTAGATAATTCATGAACATTAAATTAAAAACTTTCCATATTTAAAATAATTGCAATAGATTCCTATCTGACCAAACTAAATTATTTATTAATTAGTTATAATTTTATTTGATGTATTTCCTTTGTGTAAAATCATTTCCATTTATTTTTTTTTGTTCTTTAAGTTTTATCTATGATTTTTGTTTTGCGATAAATTAAATTATATAAATGTAAAACTTAAGTCGGGCGTGAAAGGCTATATAGATTTGTAAAGTTATATTAGGGGAGGGTAATCTTAGGTTATTTGTTTTGTCATTGAATTAGGTCAATGGATTGGATATATTGGTGCAGTTAGTAGATGTAGTATGAGGTTCACTATAGGCAGAATCGCTTTTATACGCCACATACACTCGTTTTGCCTATGGGAGGAATTATGAGA